>CM059807.1:4339554-4354554 GCA_030435695.1 Brachymystax lenok tsinlingensis
TCAGGAATGAAACTCTGCCATCAGGAATGAAACTCTGCCATCAGGAATGAAACTCTGCTATCAGGAATGACATTTCTCCAGTAAGCCAGGGTTCCCCAACTAATGGCCCGCAGGCTGGCCTCCCAAGTTTTCTGAACAAAACCATTATTTTAATATTTTTTTACATTGTTGGACATAAAAGAGTGTAAAAACAGCAGGAAATCAGCTCTAAGCTCCAATTTTGAAAATGTCTTGCCAAGTGTTCCCACGCGTAATAGAGAGACACGTGATCGTATACAAATGTAAGCAAGGTTTGAAATTATAATTTTTTTAGTCAAATATTATATCTGTTTGGGCTTCTTGCTGTCAATTTGCAGTCTACAAATGATTTGCAGTTATGTTCCAGCACCCCTCCCCCGTCTTCCCAGGGGAGATTACCAGGCAGCGTTTGATCTTATGATTCAGTAGAGGAGTAGAGTGGAGGGGTAAGACCTCTCGAGGGGGGCAGCTCGGGGTTCAGAGCAGACGGCTTTTCGGAAGTCCTGAAGTCTCACCATGCTAGATCGCTAGACAATAGAGAGGTACTGACTCTCCACCTCCATTCCCTCCCTCCTCTCTCCCTCATCTCCTCCTCCCTCCTCTCTCTCTCTCTCTCTCTCTCTCTCTCTCTCTCTCTCTCTCTCTCTCTCTCTCGCTGTCTCTCTCTCTCTTCTCCCTCCCTCCCTCCCTTTCCCTTGTCCCCTCCCTCTCCCTCGTCCTCTCCCTCGTCCTCTCCCTCCCTCCTCTCCTCCCTCTGATGGAGATATGACTGACCACTGACAACAAGGCGAGGGTTCTTATCCCTTTACCAATGGAGGAAAGGAGGTGAATATGTTCTGTCAGGAAAGGAAAGAAGGGAATGTGGGTGGGAGGGATGGAGGGCAGGAGGTGAATATGGTCTAGCAGGACTGAATTGTGTCTCGTCCAGGGATCAGGGTTCAGCCACATTTGACGGCAGGCCTTGTGGGAAAAGACAGGCGGGAGCGGTGTGCTGCCCTCACAACCTGCCACCACACACCCCTCTAACCCCCCCCGGGGATGGCCAGACCACCAGCCAGGGGTTGAGAAGAGGAGGAGGGTTGGGGGGGATAGAGGTAGAGGTGGAGGGAGGGGTGGAGGAGGTGGAAGGGGGCAGGGGGTGAGCAAGTAGAGAGAAGAGGGGCCCGAATAGAAAAAAAGCAACAAAGAAAAACAAAAGCTTCTAAGTGACTTCACATATTGCGCTTGAAGGTCTTACCCCACATCTCGAGGGGGTAATCAATATGTGACGCTCGGCCGGTTTTCAGCCCCCTCCTCTCATCCCTCCCTCCCTCCCCTCCCACCAACGTGGGGAGACAGCACCAGAGAGAGTACCTCTGACAGACTCATCAGACAACGTGCTTCAGACTCCAGTCCAGTCCCAGTGAGACTGCGAGACCACCTGGTCAGGCAGGGTATGTGCAAAGGGAAAAGAACACTGCCGCTAGCTACCTCACTCTCCAACCAAGGTGAATTAATTGAGGATTTAGGATTTTATTGTGATTCCATTATCTGTTGCAGATGCAGCAGCTACTCTTCCTGGGGTCCACACAAAACATAAACCATGACATAATTAAGCAATAAGGCCAGAGGGGGTGTGGTATATTGGCAATATACCACGGCTAAGGGCTGTTCTACGCACGACGCAACGCGGGGTACCTGGACACAGCCCTTAGCCGTGGTATATTGGCCATATTTCACAAACCCCTGAGGCGCCTTGTTGCTGTTATAAACTGGTCACCAACATAACTACAGAAGTGAAAATAAATGTTTTGTCATACCCGTGGTATACGGTCTGATATACCACGGCTGTCAACCAATCAGCACTCAGGGCTCGAACCACCCGGTTTATAATACAGAACACAACAGCTCAAGGACAGAACTACATCATATGGGACAGGCAGAGCAGGGTTTGGGAAACAGGAAATCTGGTCACAATGCAGACACAATGGACAGTTTGGAGACATTCAGGCATTTGGGCGCCTTACAAATTTGGGAATCATTGCGCAGCATTGCTTCATTGAATAATTGGCGAATGACATCGACATGAGTCAATGGCCTTCCTGTTGCCAGCGGTAACACTGGAACCTTGCTGTCACCTGTCAGTCACTTCCTAATTGAAGTCCTTCCATGAGGATCAGGTGAAAGCGTGACAGAGATGGACAGACACACTGATTCACATGTAAACAGAGCTGGACAGGCACACTGATTCACATGTAAACAGAGCTGGACAGGCACACTGATTCACATGTAAACAGAGCTGGACAGGCACACTGATTCACATGTAAACAGAGCTGGACAGACACACTGATTCACATGTAAACAGAGCTGGACAGACACACTGATTCACATGTAAACAGAGCTGGACAGGCACACTGATTCACATGTAAACAGAGCTGGACAGACACACTGATTCACATGTAAACAGAGCTGGACAGGCACACTGATTCACATGTAAACAGAGCTGGACAGACACACTGATTCACATGTAAACAGAGCTGGACAGACACACTGATTCACATGTAAACAGAGCTGGACAGACACACTGATTCACATGTAAACAGAGCTGGACAGGCACACTGATTCACATGTAAACAGAGCTGGACAGACACACTGATTCACATGTAAACAGAGCTGGACAGACACACTGATTCACATGTAAACAGAGCTGGACAGGCACACGGATTCACATGTAAACAGAGCTGGACAGACACACTGATTCACATGTAAACAGAGCTGGACAGGCACACTGATTCACATGTAAACAGAGCTGGACAGACACACTGATTCACATGTAAACAGAGCTGGACAGACACACTGATTCACATGTAAACAGAGCTGGACAGACACACTGATTCACATGTAAACAGAGCTGGACAGGCACACTGATTCACATGTAAACAGAGCTGGACAGACACACTGATTCACATGTAAACAGAGCTGGACAGGCACACTGATTCACATGTAAACAGAGCTGGACAGACACACTGATTCACATGTAAACAGAGCTGGACAGACACACTGATTCACATGTAAACAGAGCTGGACAGGCACACGGATTCACATGTAAACAGAGCTGGACAGACACACTGATTCACATGTAAACAGAGCTGGACAGGCACACGGATTCACATGTAAACAGAGCTGGACAGACACACTGATTCACATGTAAACAGAGCTGGACAGACACACTGATTCACATGTAAACAGAGCTGGACAGACACACTGATTCACATGTAAACAGAGCTGGACAGACACACTGATTCACATGTAAACAGAGCTGGACAGACACACTGATTCACATGTAAACAGAGCTGGACAGGCACACTGATTCACATGTAAACAGAGCTGGACAGGCACACTGATTCACATGTAAACAGAGCTGGACAGGCACACTGATTCACATGTAAACAGAGCTGGACAGACACACTGATTCACATGTAAACAGAGCTGGACAGACACACTGATTCACATGTAAACAGAGCTGGACAGGCACACTGATTCACATGTAAACAGAGCTGGACAGACACACTGATTCACATGTAAACAGAGCTGGACAGGCACACTGATTCACATGTAAACAGAGCTGGACAGACACACTGATTCACATGTAAACAGAGCTGGACAGACACACTGATTCACATGTAAACAGAGCTGGACAGACACACTGATTCACATGTAAACAGAGCTGGACAGGCACACTGATTCACATGTAAACAGAGCTGGACAGACACACTGATTCACATGTAAACAGAGCTGGACAGACACACTGATTCACATGTAAACAGAGCTGGACAGGCACACAGATTCACATGTAAACAGAGCTGGACAGGCACACTGATTCACATGTAAACAGAGCTGGACAGACACACTGATTCACATGTAAACAGAGCTGGACAGGCACACTGATTCACATGTAAACAGAGCTGGACAGACACACTGATTCACATGTAAACAGAGCTGGACAGACACACTGATTCACATGTAAACAGAGCTGGACAGACACACTGATTCACATGTAAACAGAGCAGACGGGCCGCGGTAAAACGCACCACTTCAACACTATAATAAAGTTTGCTGACGAAACAACGGTGGTACAGTGGTTCTTCGATACCCATCCTGATGTTGCTACAACCTAGCCTACAGTGGTTCGTCCTTTTAAAGTTCGTACTGCAGCACAGCTCGCAGTGTGCCGCAGAATTCTATGGCACGTTATTTAAGTGTCAGCCATTGTTGCCAGAACGACGCAATTTACCACAATATGACACCATCTACCACAAACGGTCTCGGCATAAACTCAAAACCTTTAAAGGAAGAACCACTGTAGGACTGATCACAGACGACGATGATACAGCCTATAGTGAGGAGGTCAGTGACCTGGCAGTGCGGTGTCAGGACAACAACCTCTCCCTCAACGCCAGCAAGACAAAGGAGAGTCTGGACTGATAGTGATAGTGGACCACAGGAAATGGATGGCCGAGCATGCCCCCCATCCACATAGACAGCTGTAGTGGAGCGGGAGTTTCAAGATCCCTGGTCAACATCACTAAGGATCTATCATGGTCCACACACACCAACACATTCGTGAAGAGGGCAAGACAACGCCTCTTCCCCTTCGGGAGGCTGAAAAGAGTTATACAGGTGCACCATCGAGAGCATCTTGACTGACTGCATCACCGCTTGCTAAGACAACTGCTTGGCATCCAACTGCAAAGCGCTACAGAGGGTAGTGTGTATGGCCCAGTACACCACTGAGGCCGAGCTCCCTGCCATCCAGGTCCTCTATGCCAACTCTTTATGACTCATCACATACGCTGCAGCTACTGTCTATTATCTATCCTGTTGCCTAGTCACTTTATTCCTAGTTATATGAACACATGCACCTCAAATACCTCGTACCCCTGCACATTGACCCAGTACTGGTACCCAGTGTACATAGCTAAGTTATTACCTGGTACCCCGTGTAAACAAAGTCAAAGTCACCATTATTAGTCAGTTGTACAACCAAATGCCTTCAACTGAAATGTGTCTTCCGCATTTAACCCAACCCCTCTGAATCAGAGAGGTGCGGGGGGCTGCCTTAATCGACATCCACGTCTTTGGCGCCCGGGGAACAGTGGGTTAACTGCCTTGTTCAGGGGCAGAACGACAGATTTTTACCTTGTCAGCTCAGGGATTCGAACTTGCAACCCTCCGGTTACAAGTCCAACGCTCTAACCACTAGGCTACCTGCCACCCAAAAGGCACTGCTGAGATTCGAACTCAGGATCTCCTGTTTCCTAGACAGGCGCTTTAACCAACTAAGCCACAGCGCCGCCGCTGTATATAGCCGTGTTATTACCTGGTACCCAGTGTACATAGCTAAGTTATTACCTGGTACCCCGTGTATATAGCCAAGTTATTACCTGGTACCCAGTGTACATAGCCAAGTTATTACCTGGTACCCCATGTATATAGCCAAGTTATTACCTGGTACCCAGTGTATATAGGCAAGTTATTACCTGGTACCCCGTGTATATAGCCAAGTTATTACCTGGTACCCAGTGTATATAGCCATGTTAATACCTGATACCCAGTGTATATAGCTAAGTTATTACCTGGTACTCAGTGCATATAGCCATGTTATTACCTGGTACCCAGTGTATACAGCCATGTTATTACCTGGTACCCAGTGTATATAGCCATGTAATTACCTGGTACCCAGTGTACATAGCCATGTTATTACCTGGTACCCAGTGTATACAGCCATGTTATTACCTGGTACCCAGTGTATATAGCCATGTTATTACCTGGGACCCAGTGTATACAGCCATGTTATTACCTGGTACCCAGTGTATATAGCCATGTAATTACCTGGTACCCAGTGTACATAGCCATGTTATTACCTGGTACCCAGTGTATACAGCCATGTTATTACCTGGTACCCAGTGTACATAGCCATGTTATTACCTGGTACCCAGTGTATATAGCCAAGTTATTACCTGGTACCCAGTGTATATAGTCATGTTATTACCTGGTACCCAGTGTATACAGCCATGTTATTACCTGGTACCCTGTGTATATAGCCATGTAATTACCTGGTACCCTGTGTATATAGCCAAGTTATTACATGGTACCCTGTGTATATAGCTAAGTTATTACCTGGTACCCCATGTATATAGCCAAGTTATTACCTGGTACCCAGTGTATATAGCCAAGTTATTACCTGGTACCCCGTGTATATAGCCAAGTTATTACCTGGTACCCAGTGTATATAGCGAAGTTATTACCTGGTACCCAGTGCATATAGCCATGTTAGTACCTGATACCCAGTGTATATAGCCAAGTTATTACCTGGTACTCAGTGCATATAGCCATGTTATTACCTGGTACCCAGTGTATACAGCCATGTTATTACCTGGTACCCAGTGTATATAGCCATGTTATTACCTGGTACCCAGTGTATACAGCCATGTTATTACCTGGTACCCAGTGTATATAGCCATGTAATTACCTGGTACCCAGTGTACATAGCCATGTTATTACCTGGTACCCAGTGTATACAGCCATGTTATTACCTGGTACCCAGTGTATATAGCCATGTTATTACCTGGTACCCTGTGTATATAGCCAAGTTATTACCTGGTACCCTGTGTATATAGCCAAGTTATTACCTGGTACCCAGTGTATACAGCCATGTTATTACCTGGTACCCAGTGTATATAGCCATGTTATTACCTGGTACCCTGTGTATATAGCAAAGTTATTACCTGGTACCCAGTGTATATAGCCATGTTATTACCTGGTACCCTGTGTATATAGCCAAGTTATTACCTGGTACCCAGTGTACATAGCCATGTTATTACCTGGTACCCAGTGTATATAGCCAAGTTATTACCTGGTACCCAGTGTATATAGTCATGTTATTACCTGGTACCCAGTGTATACAGCCATGTTATTACCTGGTACCCTGTGTATATAGCCATGTTATTACCTGGTACCCCGTGTATATTGCTAGCCTAACAACTCTACACCTCTAGTCTAGTCTAGTCCTCTAGCGGCTAGCCAAACACATCTACACCTCTAGTCTATTCCTCTAGTGGCTAGCCAAACACCTCTACACCTCTAGTCTATTCCTCTAGTGGCTAGCCAAACACCTCTACACCTCTAGTCTAGTCCTCTAGTGGCTAGTCAAACACCTCTACACCTCTAGTCTATTCTAGTCCTCTAGCAGCGAGTCAAACACCTCTACACCTCTAGTCTAGTCCTCTAGCGGCTAGCCAAACACATCTACACCTCTAATCTATTCCTCTAGTGGCTAGCCAAACACATCTACACCTCTAGTCTATTCCTCTAGTGGCTAGCCAAACACCTCTACACCTCTAGTCTATTCCTCTAGTGGCTAGCCAAACACCTCTACACCTCTAGTCTAGTCTAGTCCTCTAGTGGGTAGCCAAACACCTCTACACCTCTAGTCTAGTCTAGTCCTCTAGCGGCTAGCCAAACACCTCTACACCTCTAGTCTATTCCTCTAGTGGCTAGCCAAACACCTCTACACCTCTAGTCTAGTCTATTCCTCTAGTGGCTAGCCAAACACCTCTACACCTCTAGTCTATTCCTCTAGTGGCTAGCCAAACACCTCTACACCTCTAGTCTAGTCTATTCCTCTAGTGGCTAGCCAAACACCTCTACACCTCTAGTATATTCCTCTAGTGGCTAGCCAAACACCTCTACACCTCTAGTCTATTCTAGTCCTCTAGCGGCTAGCCAAACACATCTACACCTCTAGTCTAGTCTAGTCCTCTAGTGGCTAGCCAAACACCTCTACACCTCTAGTCTAGTCCTCTAGTGGCTAGTCAAACACCTCTACACATCTAGTCTATTCTAGTCCTCTAGCAGCGAGTCAAACACCTCTACACCTCTAGTCTAGTCCTCTAGTGGTTAGTCAAACACCTCTACACCTCTAGTCTAGTCCTCTAGTGGCTAGTCAAACACCTCTATACCTCTAGTCTAGTCCTCTAGTGGCTAGCCAAACACATCTAGACCTCCAGTCTGGTCCTCTAGTGGCTAGCCAAACACCTCTTCACCTCTCGTCTAGTCCTCTAGTGACTAGTCAAACACCTCTACACCTCTAGTCTAGTATATTCTTCTAGTTTTCGTCGGACGGGGCCACAGTGTCTCCCGACCCCTCCTGTCTCAGCCCCCAGTATTTATGCTGCAGTAGTTTATGTGTCGGGGGGTTAGGGTCCGTCTGTTATATCTGGAGTATTTCTTCTCTTATCTGGTGTCCTGTGCGAATTTAAGTATGCTCTCTCTAATTATCTCTCTCTTTCTTTCTTTTTCTTCTTCTCTCTCTCTCTCTGTCTCTGAGGACCTGAGCATTAGGACCATTCCTCAAGGCCTACCTGGCCTGATGACTCCTTGATGTCCCGAGTCCACCTGGCCGTGCTGCTTCTCCAGTTTCAACTGTTCTGCCTGTTTTATGAACATTTTAAAATCTTGTCCATGTTCTGTTATAATCTGCACCCGGCACAGCCAGAAGAGGACTTTCCACCCCTCACAGCCTGGTTCTTCTATAGGTTTCTTCCTAGGTTTTGGCCTTTCTAGGGAGTTTTTCCTAGCCACCGTGCTTTTACACCTGCATTGCTTGCTGTTTGGGGTTTTAGGCTGGGTTTCTGTACAGCACTCTGTGACATCAGCTGATGTAAATACATTTGATTTGATTTGATTTGATTTAGTGGCTAGCCAAAAACCTCTACACCTCTAGTCTAGTCTAGTCCTCTAGTGGCTAGCCAAACACCTCTACACATCTAGTCTAGTCCTCTAGCGTCGAGTCAAACACCTCTACACCTCTAGTCTAGTCCTCCAGTGGCTAGTCAAACACCTCTACACCTCTATTATTGTCCTCTAGTGGCTAGTCAAATACCTCTACACCTCTAGTCTAGTCCTCTAGTGGCTAGTCAAACACCTCTACACCTCTAGTCTAGTCCTCTAGTGGCTAGCCAAACACCTCTACACCTCTAGTGTAGTCCTCTAGTGGTTAGTCAAACACCTCTACACCTCTAGTCTAGTCCTCTAGTGGCTAGTCAAACACCTCTACACCTCTAGTCTAGTCCTCTAGTGGCTAGTCAAACACCTCTACACCTCTAGTGTAGTCCTCTAGTGGCTAGTCAAACACCTCTATATCTCTAGTCTAGTCCTCTAGTGGCTAGTCAAACACCTCTACACCTCTAGTGTAGTCCTCTAGTGGCTAGCCAAACACCTCTACACCTCTAGTGTAGTCCTCTAGTGGCTAGTCAAACACCTCTATACCTCTAGTCTAGTCTAGTGCTCTAGTGGCTAGCCAAACACCTCTACACCTCTAGTCCAGTCCAATGTCTTTTTGTCCTTTGTTATGACAAAACTGCTGAAATACAGTTTTCTACCTACTTCAATATTTCAATGTAGATCTGACAGACTTGTGCGCCGCAGGAAATGTAAATTGTACTCTATTCAAGCTTTAAAAAGTATTCTAAAGTTCGTAGTTCCCAATTTAAAATGTCAGACCTGATTTGCCATAACGGAAAATGTATCAATCCCTACAAAAATGTCTATTTATTATAATCCACATAATAATTCACATTTCCTGTTCATGCAGGATAATCTTTCTGCTGTGAGAATATTGCACCATAATGCTTTTCAAATCACATCATGTTGAAAAAAGGGAAACATGGTAGGATGAGGGAGTTCTGGAAAGAGGGGATGAGGGAGTTCTGGAAAGAGGGGAGGAGGGAGTTCTGGAAAGAGGGAAGGAGGGAAAGAGGGAGTTCTGGAGGGAAGGAGGGAGGGAGTTCTGGAGGGAAGGAGAGAGGGAGTTCTGGAAAGAGGGAGTTCTGGAGGGAAGGAGGGAGTTCTGGAAAGAGGGAGTTCTGGAGGGAAGGAGTGCGTTCTGGAAAGAGGGAAGGAGGGAGTTCTGGAAAGAGGGAAGGAGGGAGATCTGGAAAGAGGGAGTTCTGGAAAGAGGGAAGGAGGGAGATCTGGAAAGAGGGAAGGAGGGAAGAAGAAAAACAATTAGACTTTAGTTTTTTGCTTACAATCCAACCCATAAGGCTGCATATCTGTGAGAATGTGATGCTGCTGTGATGTGATACGCTGCTAGGGGAGGAGTAGGAGGAGGAAGAGGAGGGGGAAGAGCAGGAGGAAGAGGAGGGTGAAGAAGATGATGAGGAAAAGGAAGATGAGAAGGAGGAAGAGGAGGAGGAGGAGAAGGAAGAGGAGGTGGAGAGGCCACCTGTCAACACCATGCGCTGTACTGGATTGATATAAAGTAACCTAGCAACACATGTCAGAGCCTCTGGGCTGGCAGAGACACCTCTTAAAAAACATTACTACCTTTACACGGAATGTCACACTCTGGAAGGACCAACTAATCAACTAGCTGCAGCCAGGCAAGGGTTACTCCCAGAAATGGAGTCTTGATATTGTTGCCTGCGTCCCAAATGGCACCCTTTCCCTTTATAGTGCACTACTTTTGACCAGGACCCATTGGTAAGGAATAGGGTGTCACTTGGGATACAGCCTTGATCTTGAGACCACTTGGGAACACATAACTGCAGTCTTGGTCTGTGTCTGGTCTCTGTGCCAAGCTGTTTGTCTGGATCTGGGTCTCTGTGCCAAGCTGTTTGTCTGGATCTGGGTTTCTGTGCCAAGCTGTTTGTCTGGATCTGGGTCTCTGTGCCAAGCTGTTTGTCTAGATCTGGGTCTCTGTGCCAAGCTGTTTGTCTGGATCTGGGTCTCTGTGCCAAGCTGTTTGTCTAGATCTGGGTCTCTGTGCCAAGCTGTTTGTCTGGATCTGGGTCTCTGTGCCAAGCTTTTTGTCTGGATCTGGGTCTCTGTGCCAAGCTGTTTGTCTGGATCTGGGTCTCTGTGCCAAGCTGTTTGTCTGGATCTGGGTTTCTGTGCCAAGCTGTTTGTCTGGATCTGTGTCTCTGTGCCAAGCTGTTTGTCTAGATCTGGGTCTCTGTGCCAAGCTGTTTGTCTGGATCTGGGTCTCTGTGCCAAGCTATTTGTCTGGATCTGGGTTTCTGTGCCAAGCTATTTGTCTGGATCTGGGTCTCTGTGCCAAGCTGTTTGTCTGGATCTGGGTTTCTGTGCCAGGCTGTTTGTCTGGGTCTGGGTTTCTGTGCCAAGCTATTTGTCTGGATCTGGGTCTCTGTGCCAAGCTGTTTGTCTGGATCTGGGTTTCTGTGCCAGGCTGTTTGTCTGGGTCTGGGTCTCTGTGCCAAGCTGTTTGTCTGGATCTGGGTTTCTGTGCCAGGCTGTTTGTCTGGGTCTGGATTTCTGTGCCAGGCTATTTGTCTGGGTCTGGCTTTGGGAACTGGAAATATACTGTACAGCAGATGAAGCTGTAGGCCAACTACATCACATGGTTTATTGTATTTGACAGTTACATTTTGTCTGATTGTATGTAAGTCAGTTTGAGGTTCTACATTGCTTAAGCTTCTGTCGTGATTCGTGAGTTGGTGAGCGTCATGGATAGATCGTTTGCAAGCAGATAACACGATAAACTGTCAACAGTAATGTCTACTCACAGTAGCCCTGATCATAGTTAGCACGTATGAAGTAATCAGTGAGTACAGTACTCATAAAAGCCCAACATCAAACAGTGAACAGCGGTAGGCACGGGAAGCCCACGGGAACCTTCACTCTTCCAACTGCTACCACTTCATCTACTGGCTCTGCAGACAGTGTGCCCTCGTTTAAAACTTTAACACCTTGTACAAATATAGACTCAGGACTGCTGGTTTGGTAATGCTGTGTTTTCCTGTGTTCTTCCACCTGTGTTTTCCTGTGTTTCCATCTGCGTTTTCCTGTGTTTCCATCTGCGTTTTCCAGTGTATCCATCTGTCTTTTCCTGTGTATCCATCTGTCTTTTCCTGTGTATCCATCTGTCTTTTCCTGTGTATCCATCTGTCTTTTCCTGTGTATCCATCTGTCTTTTCCTGTGTATCCATCTGTCTTTTCCTGTTCCATCTGTGTTTTCCTGTTCCATCTGTGTTTTCCTGTTCCATCTGTGTTTTCCTGTTCCATCTGTGTTTTCCTGTTCCATCTGTGTTTTCCTGTTCCATCTGTGTTTTCCTGTGTATCCATCTGTCTTTTCCTGTGTATCCATCTGTCTTTTCCTGTGTATCCATCTGTCTTTTCCTGTGTATCCATCTGTCTTTTCCTGTTCCATCTGTCTTTTCCTGTTCCATCTGTGTTTTCCTGTTCCATCTGTGTTTTCCTGTGTATCCATCTGTCTTTTCCTGTTCCATCTGTGTTTTCCTGTTCCATCTGTGTTTTCCTGTGCATCGACCTACAGTTCCGGACTGTTTTGCAGTGGTGAAGCAGAGTGCTGTGGGGCAGCAAATACAATTGCAGTCCTGCTCGCACGCACGCACGCACGCACACACACACACACACACACACACACACACACACACACACACACCCTAACCTTAACCTTAACCTTAACCTTAACCTTAACCTAACCATCACCCTAACCCTAAACCTAACCTTGACCATAAACCCCTAACCCTAAAAGAATACCTAACTCCTAACCCTAACTGTAACCCCTAACCTTAATTCTTACCCTAAACCTAACCCCTATCCTAAAATAACATGAGCTCCTCACGGGGAAAGGCAACATGTGAGCCGTTTCAGGAAACTAGGCGTAAGTCGCGCATCACTACTTCGCAGGAGAGGCATTTAAATGTTTTTTTTTGTGTGTGTGTGGGGGGAAATGCCTTCTGGGACATGTGGACTTAACAAATGTGTATGCTATCTGTAAATACGAATACAATTGTTACACTTCGAGCCTAGTTAGTTTAGCCACAGGAAAAAGACAGGAACCTTCCTGCTAGCCATGATTGGCTGTGATAATGGATGGGCTGGACATGCCGAGAGATGAGTTTGGATTGGTCTGCCATGTAGCACGCTTCTGTCTATAACATGAGCTGCTCAGTATGTGTAGGTAATACTTTCTAACGTGGTTATTTTGAAAGATATCACAAAGAACTGCAAAAGTGTTGCTAATGCTCTCCACTTTCTGGAGGACCGAGTTTTGAAATCAGTGGAATGCCCAGTGGAAGCAGAGTATGATAGCTAAGGGGATGGAGAAAAGTCTGCCGTTTGATTGAAAATATGTGGAAGGAGTTGAAAAGAGAACACAGAAGGCTGTGGTATAAAACAACTGTCTCCGGATTACATCTTCAAACTAAGGGCAACCATGGCATCTGTGACGGAGAGGGATAAGCGTTCATCCATGTATACGGGTAACAGAGTCTAGCTAGCTACATTATCAGATATTATGTTTTTAATTTTGTCAGAAAGTTGTTTTCATTCCAAGTTAAAGTATACTGTTAGCTAACTAACTAACGTTAGCTGACTGGCTCGCTAGCTATCGTTACATGTATGATCTGTGTAGTAATATTATCTGTACCATTTGCATTGCTAGCTAGCTAACATTGAACCTAGGTAGTTGGTTAGCTTTAGCTACCAGCAGATTCATGCAGGGTAGTAATGTTATGATTTGGGATTATGGTTCCTTGTTAAGCTAGCTAACTAGCTACATGTATAAACAAAAGACTCCACTATGCAAGTAACCATTCCACTGTACCGTTTACACACTGTGTATATTGTGTATGTGACAAATAAACTTAGATTTTATTTCACATAGTGTGTGTTTACCAGAGATGGTAATGTGAAGAACCACATGACCCACACCAAAGTCAAATTAGGACGTAACGTTAGGCCAACGAGACAGTGGCCAAGTTCCAATTCTCTGGTAGACTGCCCTGCTTTTACTTAGTCTCACTCACCACCGTAAGCTATGGTCTGTAATTAGCTCACCGTTCACTTGTAAATAATGATCTTGTTGTGAGTTTATTTTCCTGTAATAATGAATACAAATTAGCCGGTCGGTCACAAATGCACCCCTTTTCCATGTTTTACTATCCTTGTGAGGACTTTTGGAGGATAGTTAAACAAAAACACACACAGACACACCAGTCCCCAGTCATCTCTAGCTCCACTATCAGTGCTCTGTGGTCAATTTGTTTAATGTAGCCATTGAGGCATTATACACTTGGTTGGAGTGAGGAGCCAGTGTGTGTGTGTGTCGGTCAGTCGGCTGTGGCTTGGATCACCTGTTCCTCATCTCTTTTTCCACTGCATCCCGGTAGGCAGCGGCTCGGCTCTCATCTTGCTTGGGGGGCCCCTGCTCCACTCTGCTCTATTCTGTCTAGATGGCTCAATACACAGTTGACTTTTCAAACCCACTCGTCTGGAAACAGACCAGACGTGATGTAAGCAGTCAAGCGAGTCCCTGCTTTTGGCTCTGCTCTAACGGGCTGGTCCCGGCCGATGGCAGGGAGAGAGGGAGGGAGAAAGGGAGGTAGGAAGGGATGCAGGGAGGGAGGGAGCGATGCAGGGAGGGAGGGAGGAAGGGCAGCGCTATCTGAGAGGGCTATCTGACTCGCCATGGCTCCATTGTCAAGGTTAGCAAGCCAGAAAACTCACGCCGCTTGACTCCATCCACCCTCTCCCTGTCTACCGCTTTATTTCTCTCTCTAGCTCACATTCCCCCCCTCACTCTCTCTCACTCCCTCCTTCCCTCCTTCTGTCTCTCTTTTTCTCTCCATCTCTCTCTCTGGCTGCCTGCCTCTCTCACCTCTCTCTCTCTCTGGCTGCCTGCCTCTCACCTCTCTCTCTGGCTGCCTGCCTCTCATCCCTCTCTCTCTCTCTGGCTGCCTGCCTCTCATCCCTCTCTCTCTCTCTGACTGCCTGCCTCTCATCCCTCTCTCTCTGGCTGCCTGCCTCTCATCCCTCTCTCTCTCTCTGGCTGCCTGCCTCATCCCTCTCTCTCTCTCTGGCTGCCTGCCTCTCATCCCTCTCTCTCTCTCTGGCTGCCTGCCTCATCCCTCTCTCTCTCTCTGGCTGCCTGCCTCTCATCCCTCTCTCTCTCTC
>CM059807.1:4359554-4407054 GCA_030435695.1 Brachymystax lenok tsinlingensis
GTGTGTCTAACAGAGCCAAAGGTCACCAGAAACTGATTTCCGGATGGTTTTGTCTCTGTTTTTTGCCTGCTAAATGAGTTCTGTTATACTCACAGACATTATGTTAACACTTTTAGAAACTTCAGAGTGTGTCCTATCCAATAATACTAATTATCTGCATATCCTATTTTCTGCGCCTGAGTGGCAGGCATTTTGCTTTGGGCACGCCAGACTCTTCAAAACCGTCACCTCACCTGCCGCTCCCTAAGAAGTTAAATTTAGCTAGCTAGCTTGCAGTTGCTAGCTAATTTATCCTGGGATATAAACGTTGAGTTGTTATTTTACCTGAAATGCACAAGGTCCTCTACTCCGCCAATTAATCCACACATAAAACGGTCAACCGAATCATTTCTAGTCACCTCTCCTCCTTCCAGGCTGACCGACCGAAGCTTCATCAATCACCCACATGGGTTATAACCAATGAGGAGATGGCACGTGGGTATCTGCTTCTATAAACCAATGAGGAGATGAGAGAGGCAGGACTCGCACCGCGTTCAGCATCACAAATAGAACTGACTTCTATTTTTGCGCTTGGCAATGCAGACGCTCGTTGGCGCGCGTGAGCAGCGTGGATGCAATGATTGAATAACATGCATGTGTACATTTATTTTGCGACGCTCGCGCACGCGACGCGAGATGTGTGGTCAGCATGTCACACTTACGGAGTTCTGGCGCACAAGGCCATCAGCTAACATAACTTTTTGAGAATTTGAAGCATTTATGTAATCAAAACAAGCACATAAAGGCATCATAATTCCTAAAGGTCATGTTAAATTGACTGATATTATCTCATTGAACTAAACGTAGAAGATATCCTTAGTCTGTGTTAACCTTAGATCTTATTTTCAGTGTTTATCCCATTCTTTCAACATTAATTCCCCCCGTAGGCCAACTGAACCAGAGTTAACTTCTTAGGGAGCAGCTCCCGAGGTGACGGTTTTGGAGAGTCAAATGCCTCCCACTCAGGCCCAGAAAATAGGATATTGGATAGGAAACACTCTGAAGTTTCTAAGAGTGTTAAAATATTGTCTGTGAGTATAACAGAACTGATATAACAGAACTGATATAACAGGCGAAAACCCGAAGAATTTCTGTCCTGGAATTTTTTTTTGACACATTACCTCATTTTGAACCCCTCCCTATTGAAAACAGCCATATATGGGAGTAAGATTGCAGTACCTATTGCTTCCACTGGATGTCAACAGTCTCTAGACAGTGTTTGATGATGTTTAGTTGCTCTGGATGGTAATAGAAGAAGAATTTCAAGTGGTCATCGGATGTAAACAGAAGAGGAAGCGCGTTCACGGGCTCGCGCGCGCTGTGTTTTTTTCCTTTCCTATCGTCCAGTTTATAATCCGGTTGAAATATTAGAGTAAATATACATAAAAGGGTTCCTAAGGATACATTATCAATGATGTTTGATTGGTCTTGGACAAGTGTATAGGTATAGGTTGAACGAGTTCTCTTCACGGTTCAATTGGCGAGTGGACGCTGTATTTTATGAACATAATGGGCCAACCAAACAGAGATTTATAAATATAATAAATGACTTTTTCTAACAAAAGAACCATTGGATGTCTTTGTTGGACACTTGGAAAGCCCTCAGCAGAAGTTCTTCTGACAACGTTGTGATATTGCCAAGAAGCAGAGCTTTTGATGACTATGCAACACTTAATAAAAAAAAAAATTTAATAAATCATTTCAGTTTTTTAGGGCTTCAAGCTGGCAACCTCTATTAACTTGTTAGGGATAATTAGGGAGCAGTGGGGCAATGGCGCCCCACCTATGACAACATCCAGAAAAATGCAGAGCGCCAAATTCAAATGACAAAAGTGGTAATATAAAACATTGTGTTGCATACTGTTCAAAAGCTAAGAATCTTGGCAATCTCACAGCGTTGTCAGATTTCAAAAAGGCTTCACGGTGAAAGCATAACATTTGATTGTCTGAGGACAGCGCCCGGCATATTTTCAGCATTAGCATAATAACATAACCAGCACGGGTGTCACAAAACTCAGAAAAAGCGATAAAATAAATCGCTTACCTTTGAAGATCTTCTTCAGATGGCAATCCGAAGGGTCCCAGCAACACAATAAATGTTCATTTTGTTCAATAAAGTCCCCTCTTTATATCCATAAAGCTCAGTTTGGTTAGTGTGTTTTGTTCAGAAATCCACCATCCACTCGTCCATTATAGAAGACATAGAAACAGTTAAAAACATACCTATGAACTTTGTCCAAACAACTCAAACAACGTTTCTAATCGATCCTTAGGTACACTAATATGTATATAAACGATAATATTTCACACAGACAATATCCTGGGTGATAGAAAAGGAAAAAAACAGAGGCGCGCGCTCACGGTCCCGCGTGTAAATGAGAAAAGTAATTTCCTTTGTCCACAAAACTTTTTTTCAAGATAAACACATGAAACCTTGTCTAAAGACTGTTGACATCTAGTGGACGCCATAGGTACTGCAACCTGGGAGCTGGGTTTCAGTCTTTTCTATACCAAGTCAATGGGAAAAGAGGCACCTCACAGAATCACATTTTTCCGGATGGATTTTCCTCAGGTTTTCGCCTGCCAAATCAGTTCTGTTATACTCAAAAGACATTATTTTAACAGTTTTAGAAACTTCAGAGTGTTTTCTATCCAATACTACTAATTATGTGCATATCCTAGTTTCTTTTTACTTTGGGCACGCCAGACTCTCCAAAACTCCGGACATTGTATTGACTACCCAATTATGAATAAAACAACTAGTTAGCCTATGTCCTAAACTATGCAATTTCTTTGGGGCCAATTTTCCTACCAATCGTTACTGAGTATTTTCTCATCTTCAACAAACTCTGCCGCTTTAAAGGTATTATTGAACGTTGGTTCTACACCGTCTGTCAAACCCCTCAGGTTGACTCACCATAGTACAACAGAAAAAGCCCCAACGGGTAAAGTTGGGATTTGGATTCCATCCTCCATTTCCTCTCAAGTATGAAAAACAAAAACGAACATTTGAAGTGTAATGTGTCATTTTTTAGCCTTGTTTATACCCGATGCTAACATGCATCCTTGGTCCTGATCTTGTCCACATTCTGACGTTGCCCACATTTTCAGACATACAGTATCAGTAAAAAGTTTGAGAGAATGCCAAGAGTGTGCAATGCTGTCATCGAGGCAAAGGGTGGCTCCTTTGAAGAATCAAAGAATTTGTTGAACACTTTTTTTGGTTACTCCATGATTCCATATGTGTTAATTCATCGTTTTTTGATTTCTTCACTATTATTCTACAATGTAAAAAAAATAGTACAAATAAAGAAAAAACCCTTGAATAAGTAGGTGTGTTCAAACTTTTGACTGGTACTGTACTGTTTGTCTACACATGGTATTAAAAAGTGTCTCATTTCCGTCCACTGTGTGACCAGATTTTCTGGTCCCGACTTGTATCCGAATGATTTGACAGCTATTCTTTCAAAATAATATTACTTTATTTTAAGACACATATTGATGCCATAAATCAGGTGCCGCAATGAGGCAAAATTATGATTTAAATGGTTTCACTGTAAAAATCCGTCTACAGATATCACAATGCATGTTTGACTACCTTCTGGAAGATCGGATCACAATCAGATCAAAATGCATCTTTTAAGGACACATGTTGGAACTAGGTATAAAAGGGAGGCTAATACTAATTTACAGCTAATCAAATCCTGTCAGGTTTGTGATCAACTATTACCCATTCAGTACAAAGTCTAAGACTATGTCCCAAATGGGACCCGATTCCCTATACAGTTCATCCCTAACCTGGACAAAAGTAGTGCCCTACATAGGGAATAGGGTGCTATTTGGGACACCTCCTAACTAATGAATTGAATTTGATCCTCAGACTGTGCTTGTAGATGGCTGAGAGAGAGAGAGAAGAGATGTCTAACATGATTTATGATCTCTATGAATCACTGTGTGAGAATAATCTATTAATCACTGACTACAGCTTTAATTAGAGCAAATTACCTGTTTTGATCCATACTGCCATATCGCGTGTCGCCAATTAGTCCTGCTCTGCTCACATCAGCATCACATGAAAATATATATATATATCTCTTTGTACTCTCTACCAGACCTGAGTTCAAATAGTACTTGACATATTTCAAATAGTTTTGATCGTTTGCTTTAGCCTTTCTGGAGATAAAGGGAGCGCGGATATCGCACACTTTTCAATTTGTTCTTTTGCAACAGGCAAGCTCAATCAAGCACAGTCGGATGCACTATGCCATGATCTGTGCTATGGATGAGATACGGAGGAGATACGGAGGAGGCTTAGATGGGGTGGCTAGGGTGGGGTGGCTGGGGTGAGATGGGGAGGCTGAGGTGGGGTGGTGGGCTGCGGTGAACAAACTCTGGGGTGGAGAGGGTGGGGAGGGGAGGCTGGGGAGCCTGGGGTGGGGGGGCTGGGGTCGGGAGGAGGCTGGAGACTTGGCAGGGGCCTGGACTGTTTGTATCAATCTATCATTTTCAGAGACCCCCCCCTCTCTCTCTCTCTCTCTCCCCACTCTCTCTCTCTCTCTTTCCCTCCCTCCCTCCCTCCCTCCCTCCCTCCCTCCCTCTCACCCTCTACATCTCCAGACCATTTTAATAACAGGGGAGTACTATAAGAGGTGTATCACATGCCCAATTATACTAATACAACAATTGGGGGAAACTGCATGAGGCCTAATACAGAGCCCTGTGGAACACCTATCTGTGTAGCAGTAGCCTCAGAGCTCTGTGGAACACCTATCTGTGTAACAGTAGCCTAAGAGCCCTGTGGAAAACGATCTGTGTAGCAGTAGCCTCAGAGCCCTGTGGAACACCTATCTGTCTAGCAGTAGCCTCAGAGCTCTGTGGAACACCTATCTGTGTAACAGTAGCCTAAGAGCCCTGTGGAAAACTATCTGTGTAGCAGTAGCCTCAGAGCTCTGTGGAACACCTATCTGTGTAGCAGTAGCCTCCGAGCTCTGTGGAACACCTATCTGTGTAGCAGTAGCCTAAGAGCCCTGTGGAACACCTATCTGTCTAGCAGTAGCCTCAGAGCTCTGTGGAAAACGTATCTGTGTAGCAGTAGCCTCAGAGCTCTGTGGAACACAGAAATGTTTCCGCTAAACATGACATTATCAGGACGTATTACTGTTTCACACCCTGTTATCAGGATGTATTACGGTTCACACCCCATTATCAGGATGTATTACTGTTTCACACCCTGTTATCAGGATGTATTACTGTTTCACACCCCGTTATCAGGATGTATTACTGTTTCAAACCCTGTTATCAGGATGTATTACGGTTCACACCCCATTATCAGGATGTATTACTGTTTCACACCCCATTATCAGGATGTATTACTGTTTCACACCCCGTTATCAGGACGTATTACTGTTTCACACCCCATTATCAGGATGTATTACTGTTTCACACCCCATTATCAGGATGTATTACTGTTTCACACCACATTATCAGGATGTATTACTGTTTCAAACCCGTTATCAGGATGTATTACTGTTTCACACCCTGTTATCAGGATGTATTACTGTTTCACACCCCATTATCAGGATGTATTACTGTTTCACACCCCGTTATCAGGACGTATTACTGTTTCACACCCCATTATCAGGATGTATTACTGTTTCACACCCCATTATCAGGATGTATTACTGTTTCACACCACATTATCAGGATGTATTACTGTTTCAAACCCGTTATCAGGATGTATTACTGTTTCACACCCCATTATCAGGATGTATTACTGTTTCACACCCTGTTATCAGGATGTATTACTGTTTCACACCCTGTTATCAGGATGTATTACTGTTTCACACCCTGTTATCAGGATGTATTACTGTTTCACACCCCATTATCAGGATGTATTACTGTTTCACACCCTGTTATCAGGATGCATTACTGTTTCACACCCTGTTATCAGGATGTATTACTGTTTCACACCCCATTATCAGGATGTATTACTGTTTCACACCCCATTACCAGGATGTATTACTGTTTCACACCCTGTTATCAGGATGTATTACTGTTTCACACCCCATTATAAGGATGTATTACTGTTTCACACCCTGTTATCAGGATGTATTACTCTTTCACACCCCATTATCAGGATGTATTACTGTTTAACACCCTGTTATCAGGATGTATTACTGTTTCACACCCCTTATCAGGACGTATTACTGTTTAACACCCTGTTATCAGGATGTATTACTGTTTCACACCCTGTTATCAGGATGTATTACTGTTTCACACCCTGTTATCAGGATGTATTACTGTTTCACACCCTGTTATCAGGATGTATTACTGTTTCACACCCCATTATCAGGATGTATTACTGTTTCACACCCCATTATCAGGATGTATTACTGTTTCACACCGTTATCAGGATGTATTACTGTTTCACACCCTGTTATCAGGATGTATTACTGTTTCACACCCCATTATCAGGATGTATTACTGTTTCACACCGTTATCAGGATGTATTACTGTTTCACACCCCATTATCAGGATGTATTACTGTTTCACACCCCATTATCAGGATGTATTACTGTTTCACACCGTTATCAGGATGTATTACTGTTTCACACCCTGTTATCAGGATGTATTACTGTTTCACACCCCATTATCAGGATGTATTACTGTTTCACACCCCATTATCAGGATGTATTACTGTTTCACACCCCATTATCAGGATGTATTACTGTTTCACACCGTTATCAGGATGTATTACTGTTTCACACCCTGTTATCAGGATGTATTACTGTTTCACACCCCATTATCAGGATGTATTACTGTTTCACACCCCATTATCAGGATGTATTACTGTTTCACACCGTTATCAGGATGTATTACTGTTTCACACCCT
The DNA here is from genome assembly GCA_030435695.1 of Brachymystax lenok tsinlingensis. Taxonomy (NCBI): domain Eukaryota; kingdom Metazoa; phylum Chordata; class Actinopteri; order Salmoniformes; family Salmonidae; genus Brachymystax; species Brachymystax lenok. Next base: position 4,366,486 of record CM059807.1, read on the forward strand.
GTTATCAGGATGTATTACTGTTTCACACCCTGTTATCAGGATGTATTACTGTTTCACACCCCATTATCAGGATGTATTACTGTTTCACACCCCATTATCAGGATGTATTACTGTTTCACACCCCATTATCAGGATGTATTACTGTTTCACACCACATTATCAGGATGTATTACTGTTTCAAACCCGTTATCAGGATGTATTACTGTTTCACACCCTGTTATCAGGATGTTCTACTGTTTCACACCCCATTATCAGGATGTATTACTGTTTCACACCCTGTTATCAGGATGTATTACTGTTTCACACCGTTATCAGGATGTATTACTGTTTCACACCCCATTATCAGGATGTATTACTGTTTCACACCCTGTTATCAGGATGTATTACTGTTTCACACCCGTTATCAGGATGTATTACTGTTTCACACCCCATTATCAGGATGTATTACTGTTTCGCACCCTGTTATCAGGATGTATTACTGTTTCACACCCCATTATCAGGATGTATTACTGTTTCACACCCCATTATCAGGATGTATTACTGTTTCACACCACATTATCAGGATGTATTACTGTTTCAAACCCGTTATCAGGATGTATTACTGTTTCACACCCTGTTATCAGGATGTTCTACTGTTTCACACCCCATTATCAGGATGTATTACTGTTTCACACCCTGTTATCAGGATGTATTACTGTTTCACACCGTTATCAGGATGTATTACTGTTTCACACCCCATTATCAGGATGTATTACTGTTTCACACCCTGTTATCAGGATGTATTACTGTTTCACACCCGTTATCAGGATGTATTACTGTTTCACACCCCATTATCAGGATGTATTACTGTTTCGCACCCTGTTATCAGGATGTATTACTGTTTCACACCCTGTTATCAGGATGTATTACTGTTTCACACCCCATTATCAGGATGTATTACTGTTTCACACCCTGTTATCAGGATGTATTACTGTTTCACACCCCGTTATCAGGATGTATTACTGTTTCACACCCTGTTATCAGGATGTTCTACTGTTTCACACCCCATTATCAGGATGTATTACTGTTTCACACCCTGTTATCAGGATGTATTACTGTTTCACACCGTTATCAGGATGTATTACTGTTTCACACCCCATTATCAGGATGTATTACTGTTTCACACCCTGTTATCAGGATGTATTACTGTTTCACACCCGTTATCAGGATGTATTACTGTTTCACACCGTTATCAGGATGTATTACTGTTTCACACCCCATTATCAGGATGTATTACTGTTTCACACCCTGTTATCAGGATGTATTACTGTTTCACACCGTTATCAGGATGTATTACTGTTTCACACCCCATTATCAGGATGTATTACTGTTTCACACCCTGTTATCAGGATGTATTACTGTTTCACACCCCATTATCAGGATGTATTACTGTTTCGCACCCTGTTATCAGGATGTATTACTGTTTCACACCCCATTATCAGGATGTATTACTGTTTCACACCCCATTATCAGGATGTATTACTGTTTCACACCACATTATCAGGATGTATTACTGTTTCAAACCCGTTATCAGGATGTATTACTGTTTCACACCCTGTTATCAGGATGTTCTACTGTTTCACACCCCATTATCAGGATGTATTACTGTTTCACACCCTGTTATCAGGATGTATTACTGTTTCACACCGTTATCAGGATGTATTACTGTTTCACACCCCATTATCAGGATGTATTACTGTTTCACACCCTGTTATCAGGATGTATTACTGTTTCACACCCGTTATCAGGATGTATTACTGTTTCACACCCCATTATCAGGATGTATTACTGTTTCGCACCCTGTTATCAGGATGTATTACTGTTTCACACCGTTATCAGGATGTATTACTGTTTCACACCCCATTATCAGGATGTATTACTGTTTCACACCCTGTTATCAGGATGTATTACTGTTTCACACCCCGTTATCAGGATGTATTACTGTTTCACACCCCATTATCATGATGTATTACTGTTTCACACCCCATTATCAGGATGTATTACTGTTTCACACCCTGTTATCAGGATGTATTACTGTTTCACACCCTGTTATCAGGATGTATTACTGTTTCACACCCCGTTATCAGGATGTATTACTGTTTCACACCCTGTTATCAGGATATATTACTGTTTCACACCCTGTTATCAGGATGTATTACTGTTTCAAACCCGTTATCAGGATGTATTACTGTTTCACACCCCATTATCAGGATGTATTATTGTTTCACACCCTGTTATCAGGATGTATTACTGTTTCACACCCATTATCAGGATGTATTACTGTTTCACACCCTGTTATCAGGATGTATTACTGTTTCACACCCTGTTATCAGGATGTATTACTGTTTCACACCCCATTATCAGGATGTATTAATGTTTCACACCCCATTATCAGGATGTATTACTGTTTCACACCACATTATCAGGATGTATTACTGTTTCAAACCCGTTATCAGGATGTATTACTGTTTCACACCCCATTATCAGGATGTATTACTGTTTCACACCCTTTTATCAGGATGTATTACTGTTTCACACCCCGTTATCAGGATGTATTACTGTTTCACACCACATTATCAGGATGTATTACTGTTTCAAACCCGTTATCAGGATGTATTACTGTTTCACACCCCATTATCAGGATGTATTACTGTTTCACACCCTGTTATCAGGATGTATTACTGTTTCACACCCCGTTATCAGGATGTATTACTGTTTCACAGCCTGTTATCAGGATGTATTACTGTTTCAAACCCCATTATCAGGATGTATTACTGTTTCACACCCCATTATCAGGATTTATTACTGTTTCACACCCTGTTATCAGGATGTATTACTGTTTCACACCATATCAGGTTGTATTATTGTTTCACACCCCATTATCAGGATGTATTACTGTTTCACACCCTGTTATCAGGAAGTATTACTGTTTCACACCCCGTTATCAGGATGTATTACTGTTTCACACCCCGTTATCAGGATGTATTACTGTTTCACACCCTGTTATCAGGATGTTCTACTGTTTCACACCCCATTATCAGGATGTATTACTGTTTCACACCCTGTTATCAGGATGTATTACTGTTTCACACCGTTATCAGGATGTATTACTGTTTCACACCCCATTATCAGGATGTATTACTGTTTCACACCCTGTTATCAGGATGTATTACTGGTTCACACCCGTTATCAGGATGTATTACTGTTTCACACCCCATTATCAGGATGTATTACTGTTTCGCACCCTGTTATCAGGATGTATTACTGTTTCACACCCTGTTATCAGGATGTATTACTGTTTCACACCCCATTATCAGGATGTATTACTGTTTCACACCCTGTTATCAGGATGTATTACTGTTTCACACCCCGTTATCAGGATGTATTACTGTTTCACACCCAATTATCAGGATGTATTACTGTTTCACACCCTGTTATCAGGATGTATTACTGTTTCACACCGTTATCAGGATGTATTACTGTTTCACACCCCGTTATCAGGATGTATTACTGTTTCACACCCTGTTAACAGGATGTTCTACTGTTTCACACCCCATTATCAGGATGTATTACTGTTTCACACCCTGTTATCAGGATGTATTACTGTTTCACACCGTTATCAGGATGTATTACTGTTTCACACCCCATTATCAGGATGTATTACTGTTTCACACCCTGTTATCAGGATGTATTACTGTTTCACACCCGTTATCAGGATGTATTACTGTTTCACACCCCATTATCAGGATGTATTACTGTTTCGCACCCTGTTATCAGGATGTATTACTGTTTCACACCCTGTTATCAGGATGTATTACTGTTTCACACCCCATTATCAGGATGTATTACTGTTTCACACCCTGTTATCAGGATGTATTACTGTTTCACACCCCGTTATCAGGATGTATTACTGTTTCACACCCCATTATCATGTTGTATTACTGTTTCACACCCCATTATCAGGATGTATTACTGTTTCACACCCTGTTATCAGGATGTATTACTGTTTCACACCCTGTTATCAGGATGTATTACTGTTTCACACCCGTTATCAGGATGTATTACTGTTTCACACCCTGTTATCAGGATATATTACTGTTTCACACCCTGTTATCAGGATGTATTACTGTTTCAAACCCGTTATCAGGATGTATTACTGTTTCACACCCCATTATCAGGATGTATTATTGTTTCACACCCTGTTATCAGGATGTATTACTGTTTCACACCCCATTATCAGGATGTATTACTGTTTCGCACCCTGTTATCAGGATGTATTACTGTTTCACACCCTGTTATCAGGATGTATTACTGTTTCACACCCCATTATCAGGATGTATTAATGTTTCACACCCCATTATCAGGATGTATTACTGTTTCACACCACATTATCAGGATGTATTACTGTTTCAAACCCAAGTTATCAGGATGTATTACTGTTTCACCCCATTATCAGGATGTATTACTGTTTCACACCCTTTATCAGGATGTATTACTGTTTCACACCCTGTTATCAGGATGTATTACTGTTTCACACCACATTATCAGGATGTATTACTGTTTCAAACCCGTTATCAGGATGTATTACTGTTTCACACCCCGTTATCAGGATGTATTACTGTTTCACACCCTGTTATCAGGATATATTACTGTTTCACACCCTTTTATCAGGATGTATTACTGTTTCACACCCCATTATCAGTATGTATTACTGTTTCACACCCCATTATCAGGATGTATTACTGTTTCACACCCTGTTATCAGGATGTATTACTGTTTCACACCGTTATCAGGATGTATTACTGTTTCACACCCCGTTATCAGGATGTATTACTGTTTCACACCCCATTATCAGGATGTATTACTGTTTCACACCCTGTTATCAGGATGTATTACTGTTTCACACCCCATTATCAGGATGTATTACTGTTTCACACCCTGTTATCAGGATGTATTACTGTTTCACACCCTGTTATCAGGATGTTCTACTGTTTCACACCCCATTATCAGGATGTATTACTGTTTCACACCCTGTTATCAGGATGTATTACTGTTTCACACCGTTATCAGGATGTATTACTGTTTCACACCCCATTATCAGGATGTATTACTGTTTCACACCCTGTTATCAGGATGTATTACTGTTTCACACCCGTTATCAGGATGTATTACTGTTTCACACCCCATTATCAGGATGTATTACTGTTTCACACCTGTTATCAGGATGTATTACTGTTTCACACCCTGTTATCAGGATGTATTACTGTTTCACACCCCATTATCAGGATGTATTACTGTTTCACACCCTGTTATCAGGATGTATTACTGTTTCACACCCGTTATCAGGATGTATTACTGTTTCACACCCCATTATCATGATGTATTACTGTTTCACACCCCATTATCAGGATGTATTACTGTTTCACACCCTGTTATCAGGATGTATTACTGTTTCACACCCTGTTATCAGGATGTATTACTGTTTCACACCCCATTATCAGGATGTATTACTGTTTCACACCCTGTTATCAGGATATATTACTGTTTCAAAACCTGTTATCAGGATGTATTACTGTTTCAAACCCGTTATCAGGATGTATTACTGTTTCACACCCCATTATCAGGATGTATTATTGTTTCACACCCTGTTATCAGGATGTATTACTGTTTCACACCCCATTATCAGGATGTATTACTGTTTCACACCCTGTTATCAGGATGTATTACTGTTTCACACCCTGTTATCAGGATGTATTACTGTTTCACACCCCATTATCAGGATGTATTAATGTTTCACACCCCATTATCAGGATGTATTACTGTTTCACACCACATTATCAGGATGTATTACTGTTTCAAACCCTGTTATCAGGATGTATTACTGTTTCACACCCCATTATCAGGATGTATTACTGTTTCACACCCTGTTATCAGGATGTATTACTGTTTCACACCCCGTTATCAGGATGTATTACTGTTTCACACCACATTATCAGGATGTATTACTGTTTCAAACCCTGTTATCAGGATGTATTACTGTTTCACACCCGTTATCAGGATGTATTACTGTTTCACACCCTGTTATCAGGATGTATTACTGTTTCACACCCTGTTATCAGGATGTATTACTGTTTCAAACCCGTTATCAGGATGTATTACTGTTTCAAACCCGTTATCAGGATGTATTACTGTTTCACACCCCATTATCAGGATGTATTACTGTTTCACACCCTGTTATCAGGATGTATTACTGTTTCACACCATATCAGGTTGTATTATTGTTTCACACCCCATTATCAGGATGTATTACTGTTTCACACCCTGTTATCAGGAAGTATTACTGTTTCACACCCCGTTATCAGGATGTATTACTGTTTCACACCCCGTTATCAGGATGTATTACTGTTTCACACCCTGTTATCAGGATGTTCTACTGTTTCACACCCCATTATCAGGATGTATTACTGTTTCACACCCTGTTATCAGGATGTATTACTGTTTCACACCGTTATCAGGATGTATTACTGTTTCACACCCCATTATCAGGATGTATTACTGTTTCACACCCTGTTATCAGGATGTATTACTGTTTCACACCGTTATCAGGATGTATTACTGTTTCACACCCCATTATCAGGATGTATTACTGTTTCGCACCCTGTTATCAGGATGTATTACTGTTTCACACCCTGTTATCAGGATGTATTACTGTTTCACACCCCATTATCAGGATGTATTACTGTTTCACACCCTGTTATCAGGATGTATTACTGTTTCACACCCTGTTATCAGGATGTATTACTGTTTCACACCCCATTATCAGGATGTATTACTGTTTCACACCCTGTTATCAGGATGTATTACTGTTTCACACCTGTTATCAGGATGTATTACTGTTTCACACCCGTTATCAGGATGTATTACTGTTTCACACCCTGTTATCAGGATGTATTACTGTTTCACACCCCATTATCAGGATGTATTACTGTTTCACACCCTGTTATCAGGATGTATTACTGTTTCACACCGTTATCAGGATGTATTACTGTTTCACACCCATTATCAGGATGTATTACTGTTTCACACCCTGTTATCAGGATGTATTACTGTTTCACACCCGTTATCAGGATGTATTACTGTTTCACACCCCATTATCAGGATGTATTACTGTTTCACACCCTGTTATCAGGATGTATTACTGTTTCACACCCCGTTATCAGGATGTATTACTGTTTCACACCCAATTATCAGGATGTATTACTGTTTCACACCCTGTTATCAGGATGTATTACTGTTTCACACCCTGTTATCAGGATGTATTACTGTTTCACCCCATTATCATGATGTATTACTGTTTCACACCCCATTATCAGGATGTATTACTGTTTCACACCCTGTTATCAGGATGTATTACTGTTTCACACCCTGTTATCAGGATGTATTACTGTTTCACACCCCGTTATCAGGATGTATTACTGTTTCACACCCTGTTATCAGGATATATTACTGTTTCACACCCTGTTATCAGGATGTATTACTGTTTCAAACCCGTTATCAGGATGTATTACTGTTTCACACCCCATTATCAGGATGTATTATTGTTTCACACCCTGTTATCAGGATGTATTACTGTTTCACACCCCATTATCAGGATGTATTACTGTTTCACACCCTGTTATCAGGATGTATTACTGTTTCACACCCTGTTATCAGGATGTATTACTGTTTCACACCCCATTATCAGGATGTATTAATGTTTCACACCCCATTATCAGGATGTATTACTGTTTCACACCACATTATCAGGATGTATTACTGTTTCAAACCCGTTATCAGGATGTATTACTGTTTCACACCCCATTATCAGGATGTATTACTGTTTCACACCCTTTATCAGGATGTATTACTGTTTCACACCCCGTTATCAGGATGTATTACTGTTTCACACCACATTATCAGGATGTATTACTGTTTCAAACCCGTTATCAGGATGTATTACTGTTTCACACCCCGTTATCAGGATGTATTACTGTTTCACACCCTGTTATCAGGATGTATTACTGTTTCACACCCCATTATCAGGATGTATTACTGTTTCACACCCCATTATCAGGATGTATTACTGTTTCACACCCCATTATCAGGATGTATTACTGTTTCACACCCTGTTATCAGGATGTATTACTGTTTCACACCCGTTATCAGGATGTATTACTGTTTCACACCCCGTTATCAGGATGTATTACTGTTTCACACCCCATTATCAGGATGTATTACTGTTTCACACCCTGTTATCAGGATGTATTACTGTTTCACACCGTTATCAGGATGTATTACTGTTTCGCACCCGTTATCAGGATGTATTACTGTTTCACACCCTGTTATCAGGATGTATTACTGTTTCACACCCCATTATCAGGATGTATTACTGTTTCACACCCTGTTATCAGGATGTATTACTGTTTCACACCGTTATCAGGATGTATTACTGTTTCACACCCCATTATCAGGATGTATTACTGTTTCACACCCTGTTATCAGGATGTATTACTGTTTCACACCCTGTTATCAGGATGTATTACTGTTTCACACCCCATTATCAGGATGTATTACTGTTTCACACCTGTTATCAGGATGTATTACTGTTTCACACCCTGTTATCAGGATGTATTACTGTTTCACACCCCATTATCAGGATGTATTACTGTTTCACACCCTGTTATCAGGATGTATTACTGTTTCACACCCGTTATCAGGATGTATTACTGTTTCACACCCCATTATCAGGATGTATTACTGTTTCACACCCCATTATCAGGATGTATTACTGTTTCACACCCTGTTATCAGGATGTATTACTGTTTCACACCCTGTTATCAGGATGTATTACTGTTTCACACCCTGTTATCAGGATGTATTACTGTTTCACACCCTGTTATCAGGATGTATTACTGTTTCACACCTGTTATCAGGATGTATTACTGTTTCACACCGTTATCAGGATGTATTACTGTTTCACACCCCATTATCAGGATGTATTATTGTTTCACACCCTGTTATCAGGATGTATTACTGTTTCACACCCCATTATCAGGATGTATTACTGTTTCACACCCATTATCAGGATGTATTACTGTTTCACACCCTGTTATCAGGATGTATTACTGTTTCACACCCCATTATCAGGATGTATTACTGTTTCACACCCCATTATCAGGATGTATTACTGTTTCACACCACATTATCAGGATGTATTACTGTTTCAAACCCGTTATCAGGATGTATTACTGTTTCACACCCATTATCAGGATGTATTACTGTTTCACACCTGTTATCAGGATGTATTACTGTTTCACACCCCGTTATCAGGATGTATTACTGTTTCACACCACATTATCAGGATGTATTACTGTTTCAAACCCGTTATCAGGATGTATTACTGTTTCACACCCCGTTATCAGGATGTATTACTGTTTCACACCCTGTTATCAGGATATATTACTGTTTCACACCCTGTTATCAGGATGTATTACTGTTTCAAACCCGTTATCAGGATGTATTACTGTTTCAAACCGTTATCAGGATGTATTACTGTTTCACACCCATTATCAGGATGTATTACTGTTTCACACCCTGTTATCAGGATGTATTACTGTTTCTACACCATATCAGGATGTATTACTGTTTCACACCCCATTATCAGGATGTATTACTGTTTCACACCCTGTTATCAGGATGTATTACTGTTTCACACCGTTATCAGGATGTATTACTGTTTCACACCCGTTATCAGGATGTATTACTGTTTCACACCCTGTTATCAGGATGTTCTACTGTTTCACACCCCATTATCAGGATGTATTACTGTTTCACACCCCATTATCAGGATGTATTACTGTTTCACACCGTTATCAGGATGTATTACTGTTTCACACCCCATTATCAGGATGTATTACTGTTTCACACCCTGTTATCAGGATGTATTACTGTTTCACACCCCATTATCAGGATGTATTACTGTTTCACACCCTGTTATCAGGATGTATTACTGTTTCACACCCCATTATCAGGATGTATTACTGTTTCACACCCCATTATCAGGATGTATTACTGTTTCGCACTCGTTATCAGGATGTATTACTGTTTCACACCCTGTTATCAGGATGTATTACTGTTTCACACCCCATTATCAGGATGTATTACTGTTTCACACCCTGTTATCAGGATGTATTACTGTTTCACACCCCATTATCAGGATGTATTACTGTTTCACACCCTGTTATCAGGATGTATTACTGTTTCACACCCCGTTATCAGGATGTATTACTGTTTCACACCCCATTATCAGGATGTATTACTGTTTCACACCCTGTTATCAGGATGTATTACTGTTTCACACCCGTTATCAGGATGTATTACTGTTTCACACCCCGTTCTCAGGATGTATTACTGTTTCACACCCCGTTATCAGGATGTATTACTGTTTCACACCCTGTTATCAGGATGTATTACTGTTTCGCACCTGTTATCAGGATGTATTACTGTTTCACACCCTGTTATCAGGATGTATTACTGTTTCACCCCATTCTCATAATGTATTACTGTTTCACACCGTTATCAGGATGTATTACTGTTTCACACCCGTTATCAGGATGTATTACTGTTTCACACCCCATTATCATGATGTATTACTGTTTCACACCCCATTATCAGGATGTATTACTGTTTCACACCCTGTTATCAGGATGTATTACTGTTTCACACCCTGTTATCAGGATGTATTACTGTTTCACACCCCATTATCAGGATGTATTACTGTTTCACACCCTGTTATCAGGATGTATTACTGTTTCACACCCTGTTATCAGGATGTTCTACTGTTTCACACCCCGTTATCAGGATGTATTACTGTTTCACACCCTGTTATCAGGATGTATTACTGTTTCACACCCCATTCTCATAATGTATTACTGTTTCACACCGTTATCAGGATGTATTACTGTTTCACACCCCGTTATCAGGATGTATTACTGTTTCACACCCCATTATCATGATGTATTACTGTTTCACACCCCATTATCAGGATGAATTACTGTTTCACACCCCGTTATCAGGATGTATTACTGTTTCACACCCTGTTATCAGGATGTATTACTGTTTCACACCCCGTTATCAGGATGTATTACTGTTTCACACCCTGTTATCAGGATGTATTACTGTTTCACACCCTGTTATCAGGATGTATTACTGTTTCACACCCCATTATCAGGATGTATTACTGTTTCACACCCCATTATCAGGATGTATTACTGTTTCACACCCCATTATCAGGATGTATTACTGTTTCACACCCTGTTATCAGGATGTATTACTGTTTCACACCCCATTATCAGGATGTATTACTGTTTCACACCCTGTTATCAGGATGTATTACTGTTTCACACCCCATTATCAGGATGTATTACTGTTTCACACCCTGTTATCAAGATGTATTACTGTTTCACACCCCATTATCAGTATGTATTACTGTTTCACACCCCGTTATCAGGATGTATTACTGTTTCACACCCTGTTATCAGGATGTATTACTGTTTCACACCCCATTATCAGGATGTATTACTGTTTCACACCCCATTATCAGGATGTATTACTGTTTCACACCCTGTTATCAGGATGTATTACTGTTTCACACCCCATTATCAGGATGTATTACTGTTTCACACCCCATTATCAGGATGTATTACTGTTTCACACCCCATTATCAGGATGTATTACTGTTTCACACCCCATTATCAGGATGTATTACTGTTTCACACCCTGTTATCAGGATGTATTACTGTTTCACACCCCATTATCAGGATGTATTACTGTTTCACACCCTGTTATCAGGATGTATTACTGTTTCACACCCCATTATCAGGATGTATTACTGTTTCACACCCTGTTATCAAGATGTATTACTGTTTCACACCCCATTATCAGGATGTATTACTGTTTCACACCCCATTATCAGGATGTATTACTGTTTCACACCCTGTTATCAGGATGTATTACTGTTTCACACCCCATTATCAGGATGTATTACTGTTTCACACCCTGTTATCAGGATGTATTACTGTTTCACACCCTGTTATCAGGATGTATTACTGTTTCACACCCCATTATCAGGATGTATTAATGTTTCACACCCCATTATCAGGATGTATTACTGTTTCACACCACATTATCAGGATGTATTACTGTTTCAAACCCGTTATCAGGATGTATTACTGTTTCACACCCCATTATCAGGATGTATTACTGTTTCACACCCTTTTATCAGGATGTATTACTGTTTCACACCCTGTTATCAGGATGTATTACTGTTTCACACCACATTATCAGGATGTATTACTGTTTCAAACCCGTTATCAGGATGTATTACTGTTTCACACCCCATTATCAGGATGTATTACTGTTTCACACCCTGTTATCAGGATGTATTACTGTTTCACACCCCGTTATCAGGATGTATTACTGTTTCACAGCCTGTTATCAGGATGTATTACTGTTTCAAACCCATTATCAGGATGTATTACTGTTTCACACCCCATTATCAGGATTTATTACTGTTTCACACCCTGTTATCAGGATGTATTACTGTTTCACACCATATCAGGTTGTATTATTGTTTCACACCCCATTATCAGGATGTATTACTGTTTCACACCCTGTTATCAGGAAGTATTACTGTTTCACACCCCGTTATCAGGATGTATTACTGTTTCACACCCCGTTATCAGGATGTATTACTGTTTCACACCCTGTTATCAGGATGTTCTACTGTTTCACACCCCATTATCAGGATGTATTACTGTTTCACACCCTGTTATCAGGATGTATTACTGTTTCACACCGTTATCAGGATGTATTACTGTTTCACACCCCATTATCAGGATGTATTACTGTTTCACACCCTGTTATCAGGATGTATTACTGGTTCACACCCGTTATCAGGATGTATTACTGTTTCACACCCCATTATCAGGATGTATTACTGTTTCACACCCTGTTATCAGGATGTATTACTGTTTCACACCCTGTTATCAGGATGTATTACTGTTTCACACCCCATTATCAGGATGTATTACTGTTTCACACCCTGTTATCAGGATGTATTACTGTTTCACACCCGTTATCAGGATGTATTACTGTTTCACACCCAATTATCAGGATGTATTACTGTTTCACACCCTGTTATCAGGATGTATTACTGTTTCACACCGTTATCAGGATGTATTACTGTTTCACACCCCGTTATCAGGATGTATTACTGTTTCACACCCTGTTAACAGGATGTTCTACTGTTTCACACCCCATTATCAGGATGTATTACTGTTTCACACCCTGTTATCAGGATGTATTACTGTTTCACACCGTTATCAGGATGTATTACTGTTTCACACCCCATTATCAGGATGTATTACTGTTTCACACCCTGTTATCAGGATGTATTACTGTTTCACACCCGTTATCAGGATGTATTACTGTTTCACACCCCATTATCAGGATGTATTACTGTTTCACACCCTGTTATCAGGATGTATTACTGTTTCACACCCTGTTATCAGGATGTATTACTGTTTCACACCCCATTATCAGGATGTATTACTGTTTCACACCCTGTTATCAGGATGTATTACTGTTTCACACCCGTTATCAGGATGTATTACTGTTTCACACCCCATTATCATGTTGTATTACTGTTTCACACCCCATTATCAGGATGTATTACTGTTTCACACCCTGTTATCAGGATGTATTACTGTTTCACACCCTGTTATCAGGATGTATTACTGTTTCACACCCCGTTATCAGGATGTATTACTGTTTCACACCCTGTTATCAGGATATATTACTGTTTCACACCCTGTTATCAGGATGTATTACTGTTTCAAACCCGTTATCAGGATGTATTACTGTTTCACACCCCATTATCAGGATGTATTATTGTTTCACACCCTGTTATCAGGATGTATTACTGTTTCACACCCCATTATCAGGATGTATTACTGTTTCGCACCCTGTTATCAGGATGTATTACTGTTTCACACCCTGTTATCAGGATGTATTACTGTTTCACACCCCATTATCAGGATGTATTAATGTTTCACACCCCATTATCAGGATGTATTACTGTTTCACACCACATTATCAGGATGTATTACTGTTTCAAACCCGTTATCAGGATGTATTACTGTTTCACACCCCATTATCAGGATGTATTACTGTTTCACACCCTTTATCAGGATGTATTACTGTTTCACACCCCGTTATCAGGATGTATTACTGTTTCACACCACATTATCAGGATGTATTACTGTTTCAAACCCGTTATCAGGATGTATTACTGTTTCACACCCCGTTATCAGGATGTATTACTGTTTCACACCCTGTTATCAGGATATATTACTGTTTCACACCCTGTTATCAGGATGTATTACTGTTTCAAACCCGTTATCAGGATGTATTACTGTTTCAAACCCGTTATCAGGATGTATTACTGTTTCACACCCCATTATCAGGATGTATTACTGTTTCACACCCTGTTATCAGGATGTATTACTGTTTCACACCATATCAGGTTGTATTATTGTTTCACACCCCATTATCAGGATGTATTACTGTTTCACACCCTGTTATCAGGAAGTATTACTGTTTCACACGCCGTTATCAGGATGTATTACTGTTTCACACCCCGTTATCAGGATGTATTACTGTTTCACACCCTGTTATCAGGATGTTCTACTGTTTCACACCCCATTATCAGGATGTATTACTGTTTCACACCCTGTTATCAGGATGTATTACTGTTTCACACCGTTATCAGGATGTATTACTGTTTCACACCCCATTATCAGGATGTATTACTGTTTCACACCCTGTTATCAGGATGTATTACTGTTTCACACCCCATTATCAGGATGTATTACTGTTTCGCACCCTGTTATCAGGATGTATTACTGTTTCACACCCCATTATCAGGATGTATTACTGTTTCACACCCCATTATCAGGATGTATTACTGTTTCGCACCCGTTATCAGGATGTATTACTGTTTCACACCCTGTTATCAGGATGTATTACTGTTTCACACCCCATTATCAGGATGTATTACTGTTTCACACCCTGTTATCAGGATGTATTACTGTTTCACACCCCATTATCAGGATGTATTACTGTTTCACACCCTGTTATCAGGATGTATTACTGTTTCACACCCCGTTATCAGGATGTATTACTGTTTCACACCCCATTATCAGGATGTATTACTGTTTCACACCCTGTTATCAGGATGTATTACTGTTTCACACCGTTATCAGGATGTATTACTGTTTCACACCCCGTTCTCAGGATGTATTACTGTTTCACACCCCGTTATCAGGATGTATTACTGTTTCACACCCTGTTATCAGGATGTATTACTGTTTCGCACCCTGTTATCAGGATGTATTACTGTTTCACACCCTGTTATCAGGATGTATTACTGTTTCACACCCCATTCTCATAATGTATTACTGTTTCACACCGTTATCAGGATGTATTACTGTTTCACACCCCGTTATCAGGATGTATTACTGTTTCACACCCCATTATCATGATGTATTACTGTTTCACACCCCATTATCAGGATGAATTACTGTTTCACACCCTGTTATCAGGATGTATTACTGTTTCACACCCTGTTATCAGGATGTATTACTGTTTCACACCCCATTATCAGGATGAATTACTGTTTCACACCCTGTTATCAGGATGTATTACTGTTTCACACCCTGTTATCAGGATGTTCTACTGTTTCACACCCCGTTATCAGGATGTATTACTGTTTCACACCCTGTTATCAGGATGTATTACTGTTTCACACCCCATTCTCATAATGTATTACTGTTTCACACCGTTATCAGGATGTATTACTGTTTCACACCCCGTTATCAGGATGTATTACTGTTTCACACCCCATTATCATGATGTATTACTGTTTCACACCCCATTATCAGGATGAATTACTGTTTCACACCCCGTTATCAGGATGTATTACTGTTTCACACCCTGTTATCAGGATGTATTACTGTTTCACACCCTGTTATCAGGATGTATTACTGTTTCACACCCCTGTTATCAGGATGTATTACTGTTTCACACCCTGTTATCAGGATGTATTACTGTTTCACACCCCATTATCAGGATGTATTACTGTTTCACACCCCATTATCAGGATGTATTACTGTTTCACACCCCATTATCAGGATGTATTACTGTTTCACACCCTGTTATCAGGATGTATTACTGTTTCACACCCCATTATCAGGATGTATTACTGTTTCACACCCTGTTATCAGGATGTATTACTGTTTCACACCCCATTATCAGGATGTATTACTGTTTCACACCCTGTTATCAAGATGTATTACTGTTTCACACCCCATTATCAGTATGTATTACTGTTTCACACCCCGTTATCAGGATGTATTACTGTTTCACACCCTGTTATCAGGATGTATTACTGTTTCACACCCCATTATCAGGATGTATTACTGTTTCACACCCCATTATCAGGATGTATTACTGTTTCACACCCTGTTATCAGGATGTATTACTGTTTCACACCCCATTATCAGGATGTATTACTGTTTCACACCCCATTATCAGGATGTATTACTGTTTCACACCCCATTATCAGGATGTATTACTGTTTCACACCCCATTATCAGGATGTATTACTGTTTCACACCCTGTTATCAGGATGTATTACTGTTTCACACCCCATTATCAGGATGTATTACTGTTTCACACCCTGTTATCAGGATGTATTACTGTTTCACACCCCATTATCAGGATGTATTACTGTTTCACACCCTGTTATCAAGATGTATTACTGTTTCACACCCCATTATCAGGATGTATTACTGTTTCACACCCCATTATCAGGATGTATTACTGTTTCACACCCTGTTATCAGGATGTATTACTGTTTCACACCCTGTTATCAGGATGTATTACTGTTTCACACCCCATTATCAGGATGTATTACTGTTTCACACCCCATTATCAGGATGTATTACTGTTTCACACCCTGTTATCAGGATGTATTACTGTTTCACACCCTGTTATCAGGATGTATTACTGTTTCACACCCCATTATCAGGATGTATTACTGTTTCACACCCTGTTATCAGGATGTATTACTGTTTCACACCCCATTATCAGGATGTATTACTGTTTCACACCCATTATCAGGATGTATTACTGTTTCACACCCTGTTATCAGGATGTATTACTGTTTCACACCCTGTTATCAGGATGTATTACTGTTTCACACCCTGTTATCAGGATGTATTACTGTTTCACACCCCATTATCAGGATGTATTACTGTTTCACACCCCGTTATCAGGATGTATTACTGTTTCACACCCCATTATCATGATGTATTACTGTTTCACACCCCATTATCAGGATGTATTACTGTTTCACACCCTGTTATCAGGATGTATTACTGTTTCACACCCCATTATCAGGATGTATTACTGTTTCACACCCCATTATCAGGATGTATTACTGTTTCACACCCTGTTATCAGGATGTATTACTGTTCCACACCCCATTATCAGGATGTATTACTGTTTCACACCCTGTTATCAGGTTGCGTTACTGTTTTCCACCCCATTGAGTAAAGTGGGAAAACTGTACTCTCAACCGCCCTGGATTGGCAGGTATAATTTCCACAGATACAGTATATAGACTGTATTTTAGCTCTTAACAGGCTAGGGTTACTAAAAGGCGTGAGATGTAAACAGTCACATCGCTTTGAGAGGCTCGTCATTAAAGCAGAGACACCTTGAAGCAAAAAAAATAAGAAAGCTGAATGAAAAATGGTTTAAAACAGAAACGTATTTCACAATAAGATACGTGTGTTACAGAAGAGGCACATCAATTATTACAGAATCAGTCAACGTGTCCTCCCCCCATGTATTATTTGCAGGAGTACACGTACAGATGCACCTATGATGACACATCTTTTTTTCTGGCCACAGAGCATTTAGGTACATTTCCTGCTTCTGGAGAAAACAGTCCAGACTAACCTAAACAGGGGCCCAATCCTGTCGGATCACTGTGCTCAGGTACAGGGCACATAGCGGTCTGGCGTCGGATGTTCGAGTCACGACTTGGCCATCTGTCTGTGCCCTTCCTTCTCTGTACCCCTCTCAATACATAAATGAATACAATTGTTTAAAGAGCTCAGCTTACAGAGAGAGTAAGTCATTGGGCAAAGCTAAAGGGCAAAGGTTAAGGCTTCAACTAAAGCTCCAGAATAGTACATAGTGTACAACTGGGACAAGGAAAAACGGATATAAGAGACTAGAAATGGTCTGATTTAATTTCTCCTCCCTTGTCAGAGTAAAAAAAAAAAAAAAGGTGACTTTCACTAACAACTGCCTAGCTAGCTACTGTACTGCTTCGTAGTCAGCCACCACCAGAAGAGCTATCCATCTAACCTGGCACCCTTCCTCCATCCGGGGCCTGGTATGTCTCAACATGCCAGACTACTCTACCATGGAAGAAACAGACTGCGTTGGGGATTGGTCCGTCTAAGACACAGACTGCATTGGGGAATGGTTCCATCTAAGAAACAGACTGGGGTGATTGGCTCTCCCCAGTCCCACAGAGATCAAAGGAAATAGTATGAATGGCTCAGCCAATCAGAGACATGTCTGTGATGTGGTTCAGCCAGTCCCAGGGCAGCTTGCTTGTGGTGTGGAAACAATCACCTGCTAACCCTAACAGCCTTAACCCACAGTTTAATTTGACAGTAATGATCAGCTCCTAGGGGGTAACGGAAAGACAAACATTCCTTTGTTGGAGAAGGGGGATTGATTTGATGTAGTTATCAGAACTGTGCCGAATCATGCCCCACGTTGTGGCATAACAAAACATGCTACTGAGGCTGAGTAGAGTTGGCGCCTAAGGGTTATGGTAAGACTTAAGTCAAGGGTTTACTGCTGTAAGTAACACTGTGTGTAAAGTGTTCCCTCACAGTCCCCTAGCAAGAGAGAAAGCATCTCTCTCTCTCTCTCTCTCTCTCTCTCTCTCTCTCTCTCTCTCTCTCTCTCTCCAAAGGTGAGGGTGTGGCCGGCCATGCAGAGCTGAGGGTGAGGTTCAGGTGTGTTTCAGGTGTGTTTCCTCAGGCCACCGTCTCGCTCTAATCCCAACAGAAGAGCTTGCTCGCCTTGGTGGACTCTGGAATAAGGAATAAGCACTGAGAAGACACAAGGGATAACAATGCTGTGTTGCATGCCTGGCTCTGTGTTTACCTGGTGTCTGCTTTGGATACCTGGAGGTAAATGTTTCCCTAAAGAGTTCACTGCTCCAAGGGGTCTGCCAAGTCCTACAAACTCAACACAACAGTCTACTGCACTCTACAGCCACACAGCATCATTAACATAGTGACTCACAGTGTATTCTGGAACCCATTCTGTGTTCTGCAATCCTCTTAAGACAGATGACAACAATGTACATGTTATTTATTTCTTAAAAGAGCATTCAATGGTGAAGTCACACAATACGAGTCATAAGTTTGTTTTGTTTATTTTGTGTCAACAAATCATTTAAGGCTTATAATTATATAGTGAGAGTGATCCCTCCTGACTGGTATCTATACCACCCTAATAAAATAGGGAGACTGTATGCAAATGACCTTAACACAGAATCAGACAGTGCAAATCTGGTTTAGACATGTTTCACACCTTTATTTGGTTGACATACACTACATGATCAAAAGTATGTGGACACCTGCTCGTGGAACATCTCATTCCAAAATCATGGGCATTAATATGGAGTTGGTCCCCCCCCTTTGGGGCTACAACAGACTCCACTCTTCTGTGAAGGCTTCTACTAGATGTTGGAACATTGCTGCAGGGGACTTGCTTCCATTCAGCCATAAGACCATTAGTGAGGTCGGGCACTGATGTTGGACGATTAGACCTGGCTCATAGTCAGCGTTCCAATTCATCCCGAAGGTGAGGTCTGGGCTCTGTGCAGGCTAGTCAAGTTCTTCCACACCGAGCTCGACAAACCATTTCTGTATGGACCCCGCTTTGAGCACAGGGGTAATGTCATGCTGAAACAGGAAGGGCCTTCCCCAACAAAGTTGGAAGCACAGAATCATCTAGAATGTTATTGTATGCTGTAGCGTTAAGATTTCCCTTCACTGGAAGGGGTCTGGGCTGAACCATGAAAAACAGCCCCAGACCATTATTCCGATTATGCAACAGAGTCATTAACACCTGAGGAAAGAATCAAGGGGAGTGACAGATATAGGGAAGATAATCAAGGAGCTGATGTAGTCCAGGTGAGTGTCATGAGGCGCTGGTGCGCAAGACGATGGTGACGGGTGTGTGGGATAATCAGCAGCCTGATGACCTTGAGGCCGGAGAGGGAGTATACATGGCATTGGCATTGCGCATGGTGATCTTAGGCTTGTGTGTGGCTGCTTGGCCATGGAAACCCATTTCATGAAGCTCCCGACGAAATAGTTATTGTCCTGACGTTGCTTCCAGAGGCAGTTTGGAATTCGGCAAACACAGTTCACTTTCATAGCAGCCACATACAAACATCATGATCACTTTGCTCGTTGTAATTCCTTCTCGCAACTACGTGCTCTTCTTCTCTCACCTTTTCCCTTCGCTTGTGGACTTCAGTGCACAACACATCAGCTGTCTGTGACCAAGCGAAAAAAACATTTCCAAGCCAAAACGTCATATCATAACCGCTAACCGCTACATACAGCCTACATCGTTGTCACCATATTAGCTAACGTCAACATAGCTACAATCAGGCAGTACAGTGTACAGTCAGCAAGCAGTTTAGCAGTTACACCAATGAGCCCTGTGTGTCACGTCCTGGAGCGTCGCACTGCGCATTCACAGCCCGGTGCGCGACATGCCAGCTTCCCGCATCTGTCGAGCTAGGGGGAGTGTGCAGCCTGGAGGGAGGGTGTCGGCTCAGCGCTCCTGGTCTCCGATGCGCCTCCTTGGACCAGGATATCCTGCGTCGGCTCTGCGCACTGTATCTCCGGTGCGTCTCCACAGCCCAGTACGGCCTGTTCCTGCTCCATGCACCAGGCTCCCTGTGCGTCTTCAGAGCCCGGCACGGCCTGTCCCTGCTCCACGCATCAGGTCCCCTGTGCGCATCGAGAGCCCGGCACATCCTGTCCCTGCTCCACGCACCAGGTCCCCTGTGCACCTTCAGAGCCCGGCACGGCCTGTTCCCGCTCCACGCATCAGGTCCCCTGTGCGCCTTCAGAGCCCGGCACGTCCTGTCCCTGCTCCACGCACCAGGTCCCCTGTGCGCCTTCAGAGCCCGGCATGGCCTGGCCCTGCTCCACGTACCAGGCTCCCTATGGGTCTTCAGAGCCCGGCACGGCCTGTTCCCGCTCCACGAATCAGGTCCCCTGTGCGCCTTCAGAGCCCAGCACGGCCTGTCCCTGCTCCACGCATCAGGTCCCCTGTGCGCCTTCAGAGCCCGGCACGTCCAGTCCCTGCTCCACGCATCAGGTCCCCTGTGTGCATCGAGCGCCCGGCACGTCCTGTCCCTGCTCCACGCATCAGGTCCCCTGTGCGCATCGAGAGCCCGGCACATCCTGTCCCTGCTCCACGCACCAGGTCCCCTGTGCACCTTCAGAGCCCGGCACGGCCTGTTCCCGCTCCACGCATCAGGTCCCCTGTGCGCCTTCAGAGCCCGGCACGTCCTGTCCCTGCTCCACGCACCAGGTCCCCTGTGCGCCTTCAGAGCCCGGCACGGCCTGGCCCTGCTCCACGTACCAGGCTCCCTATGGGTCTTCAGAGCCCGGCACGGCCTGTTCCCGCTCCACGAATCAGGTCCCCTGTGCGCCTTCAGAGCCCAGCACGGCCTGTCCCTGCTCCACGCATCAGGTCCCCTGTGCGCCTTCAGAGCCCGGCACGTCCAGTCCCTGCTCCACGCATCAGGTCCCCTGTGTGCATCGAGCGCCCGGCACGTCCTGTCCCTGCTCCACGCATCAGGTCCCCTGTGCGCATCGAGAGCCCGGCACGAAGCTAGCTGTCCTCCGGCTACACCATGGTGTTACCCTACAGAGTGCCGTTGAGGCTACTGTAGACCTTCATTGCAAAACACTGTGTTTTAATAAATGTTTTGGTGGCGTGAATATATGTAGCAAGGATAACCTTTAAATGTTGAACTATTTTTATTTTTATGAAATTCACTGAGGAGGTTGGTCCTTACCTTCTCCACTGGTTTCCACCTTCTGGCATGCAGATCGTGGACATAATAAACCACATCCTCATCATGTATTTAAGACAACGACATAACCACAGCAGAATAACCCATCTGTTATTCAGAACGCAGCTTGCTAACCATTGTTCAGAATAAGACCTGGGTGCCCCCAAATGGCACCCCATTTCCATAGGGCTCTGGTCAAAATTATGCACTATGTAAGGAATAGGGTGCCATAGGGCTCTAATCAAAAGTAGTGGACTATGTAGGGAATTAGGTGCCATAGGGCTCTAGTCAAAAGTAGTGGACTATATAGGGAATGGGGTACCATAGGGCTCTAGTCAAAAGTAGTGGACTATGTAGGGAATAGGGTGCCATTTGGGACGCAGACTGTTGGCTTGTTTTCTTGGAAGATGAAGCATGTTGTGACACCTCCCTAAGACATCTGTATGACACAGAAAAGGGGTGAGAAACCGAGGAACATGTCCGGGCACATCCCTGGGTGGGGAGGGGGGGAGGGGCTGACAGGGTCTAAAAGTGGAGAAGAAGAAAAAGAAGAAGAAGAAGAAGAAGAAGAATTGGGGTTCAAAATTATTGACACCCTTTGATAAAGATGAGCAATAATGACTGTGTAAAATACATCATCCATATACTGAGATATATCGTATGCTCCAAAAAAATTGGGAAATTATATTATTTTATATTAATACAAGAGAAAGATTGTTTGTTTAACAAGTAATACTTTTTTTATCAAAAAAGGCAGGGGTCAAAATGGTTGACACCCTTAAAGATTCTTATAAATAGAGTAGTCAAAAGTTGAGTATTTGGTCCAATATATTGATTACATCAAGCTTGTGACTCTACAAACTTGTTTGATGCATTTGTAGTTCGTTCTGGTTGTGTTTCAGATTATTTTGTGCCCAATAGAAATTAATGGTAAATAATGTATCAAATCAAATCAAATGTTATTTGTCACATGCGCCAAATACAACAGGTGTATACTGTGAAATGCTTACTTACGAGCCCTTAAACCAACCATGCAGAGTTGGAAAATGTGTTCAATAAACCAAAGGAAAAATAGTAACACAATAAAATAACAATAACAAGGTTATATACAGGGGGTACCGGTACCGAGTCAATGGGGTACGGGTTAGTCAAGGTAATCCAGGTAATATGTACATGTAGGTCGGGCTAAAGTGACTATGCATGGATTATACACAGAGTAGAAGCAGCGCATGTGAAGGGTGGGAAGGGATGTGTGTGTGTGTGTGTGTGTGTGTGTGTGTGTGTGTGTGTGTGTGTGTGTGTGTGTGTGTGTGTGTGTGTGTGTGTGTGTGTCTGTGGCGTCAATATGCATGTGTGTGTATTGTGTCATTTTGGAGTCCCTGAATGAATCGTGAATAGTTATGAGTGAGAAAGTTACAGAGGAACAAAGAATATACCCCCAAGACCAAGGCTAACCTCCCCTGTTATTTGTAATTTTGACCTCTACCTTTGTTGTTGTATTACTTGTTAAACCAAATCTATTTCTTTGAGCAATTGTATTTTTAGCATACAATATACAGTAGCTCAGTAATTGAATTATGTATTATATTATTAATCATCTTTAACAAGGGTGTCAAACATTTTGGACCCCACTGTGTATCCTGCCTGAATACATTAGAAAGTCTACCTACGCAAGAGATGTTGAGGAACTTGATAGCAGTGAGTCTTACTTTAAAACCATAAGAACACCAAGCCCACTGTGCTCAAGGACTCCCGGATTTACAATAAGGAGATTCCTCCCAAAAATCTCTCTAAATATTTATTTATTGGTAACATACACATATTTAGCATATATTATTGCGGGGTGTAGCGAAACGCTTCTGTTAACAAAAAAACATCAAAATCTATCATATGGAAAAGTGACCCATTCCTTGGACTTTTCAACCTCCCACCACCCACCTTGAACAAGTAAGGATGTGTAAATATGGACTGGGCAGGACAGGGGGGATCACTCATCACTCAGGGCGGCAGGTAGCCTAGTGGTTAGAGCGTTGGACTAGTAACCGAAAGGTTGGGACCAACTTCGGCTGACGTCATGACAGTACGCGTGGCTCCAGCAGCGCGCCGACACCGGCCTCGGGGACGACCCGGAGGACAAGGCGCAGGGCGATCCGGATGGAGACGGTGAAATTCCCGCAGCAACGAAGGGTCTAGGATGTCTCTCACCGGCACCGAGCATCTCTCCTCTGGACCGTACCCCTCCCATTCCACGAGGTACTGGAGGCCCCCCGCCCAACGCCTTGAGTCCATGATGGCTCGCATAGTATACACCGGGGCCCCCTCGATGTCTAGAGGAGGCGGAGGAACCTCCTGCACCTCATACTCCTGGAGTGGACCAGCCACCACCGGCCTGAGGAGAGACACATGGAACGAGGGGTTAATACGGTAATCTGGGGGAAGCTGTAACTTATAACATACCTCGTTCAATCTCCTCAGGACTTTAAAGGGCCCCACAAACTGAGGACCCAGCTTCCGGCAGGGCAGGCGGAGGGGCAGGTTTCGGGTCGAGAGTGAGTGGCGGAGTGAGGAGTGGTGGAGTGAGTTTTGGGCCATCTCTGCCCAGAGTAGGATTAAAACCTGGCAATAGGACCTGAGAAACCTACCCACATCCTGGTTGACTCTTTCCACCTGCCCGTTACTCTCGGGGTGAAAATCTGAGGTAAGGCTGACAGAGACCCCCAGACGTTCCATGAACGCCCTCCAAACCCTGGATGGGAATTGGGGACCCCGATCAAAAACAATATCCTCAGGCACCCCGTAATGCCGGGAAGACATAGGTAAATAGGGCCTCCGCAGTGTGTAGGGCCGTAGGGAGACCAGGCAAAGGAAGGAGGCGGCAGGACTTAGAAAACCGATCCACAACAACCAGGATCATGGTGTTACCCTGTGACGGCGGAAGATCCGTCAAGAAGTCCACAGACAGGTGTGACCAAGGTCGCTGTGGAGCGGGTAGAGGTTGTAATTTCCCTCTGGGCAGGTGCCTAGGCGCCTTGCACTGGGCGCACACCGAGCAGGAGGAAACGTAAACCCTCACGTCCTTAGCTAAGGTGGGCCACCAGTACTTCCCACTGAGACAGCGCACTGTCCGACCGATACCAGGATGACCAGAGGAGGGTGACGTGTGGGCCCATTAGATCAGACGGTCGCGGACAGCAGACGGAACATACATACGCCCAGCTGGACACTGAGGTGGAGTGGGCTCTGTACGTAACGCCTGCTTGATGTCCGCGTCCAGCTCCCACACCACCGGTGCCACCAGGCAAGAGGCCGGAAGTATGGGAGTAGGATCTATGGACCGCTCCTCTGTGTCAAACATCCGGGACAGTGCGTCTGCCTTAGTGTTTTGGGAACCTGGTCGGTAGGATAGAGTAAAAACAAAACGAGTGAAAAACATGGCCCACCTTGCCTGGCGAGGGTTAAGTCTTCTCCCCGCTCGGATGTACTCCAGATTGCGGTGGTCGGTCCAGATGAGAAAAGGGTGTTTAGCCCCCTCAAGCCAATGTCTCCACACCTTCAGAGCCCTGACGACAGCCAACAGCTCCCGGTCCCCCACGTCATAGTTACGCTCCGCCGAGCTGAGCTTCTTCGAAAAGAAGGCACAGGGGCGGACTTTAGGTGGCGTACCCGAGCGCTGAGACAGCACAGCTCCTATCCCAGCCTCGGAAGCGTCCACCTCCACTATAAATGCCAAAGAGGGATCCGGATGAGCCAGCACGGGAGCCGAGGTAAACAGAGCCTTCAGGTGACCAAACGCCCTGTCCGCCTCAGCTGATCACTGCAGTCGCACCGGTCCCCCCTTCAGCAGTGAGGTAATGGGAGCCGCTACCTGACTAAAGCCCCGGATAAACCTCAGGTAGTAGTTGGCAAACCCTAAGAACTGCTGCACTTCTTTTACCATGGTGGGAGTTGGCCAATTCCGCACTTCTGAAATGCGGTCACTCTCCATCTCCACCCCTGATGTGGAAATGAGGTACCCTAGGAAGGAGACGGACTGTTGGAAGAACAGACATTTCTCAGCCTTGACGTACAGGTCATAATCCAACAGTCAACCAAGCACCTTTCACACCAGGGACACATGCTCGGTGCATGTAGCGGAGTAAATCAGAAATGTCGTCGATATACACCACTACACCCTGCCCGACCAAGTCCCGGAAAATCTCGTCTACAAATGCCTGGAAAACTGATGGAGCATTCATTAACCAGTACGGCATGACAAGGTACTCATAGTGCCCTGAGGTGGTACTAAATTCCTTCTTCCACTCGTCCCCCTCCCGGATACGCACCAGATTGTATGCGCTCCTGAGATCCAATTTTGTGAAGAAGCGCGCCCCATGCATTGACTCAATCGCACTGGCTATGAGAGGCAGCGGGTAGCTGTACCTCACAGTGATCTGATTGATACCTCGATAGTCAATACACAGGCGCAGACCTCCATCCTTTTTCTTCACAAAAAAAGAAACTTGAGGAGGCAGGTGAAGTGGAGGGCCGAATGAATCCCTACCCCAGATATAAAGCTGCACCTGAATCGACTAGCGCCTTATGCTGGGAATGCGGGGGAAAATCAGGAAAATCTACAAACAAAAACATGTGAGCAACAGGGAGCTCTGGGTGGTGGCCCACTCCAGGGCTTTCCCCGGATAGACAGGTGACGATACCAGACGCGCTCTCGCGTCCCGAAGGAGCTGGAGTAGGAACCCCTGACACCCGGCAGCCGTCCCATCATACTCCCTCGGGAGCGCGAGCCGAATCCCACTAGGACCAGGTGAAGGAGGGGTGGACAGCTGTGTGGGTAATGGAGTGGGAGGTTGTGATGATGGTAAAGGCGCAGGAAAAACCTCCTCTCTCCCATCGCTCCATATTATTCAGCACACGATCCATGGCTGTGCCGAGACTCTGCAACGTATTAGCATGCTGTTGAAGGCGCTCCTGAACTGCTCCTGCTGACTCCATTGGGTGGTGTGTGATTCTGTAATGCAAATCCGTGATGCCGGTAAGGCAGAGTCAGGCGCAGGACAACAAAATGTGTGTTCATGAAGTTTACTCAAATGACGTGTTTTCTCTCCTGTGTACTTTTTGAATTTTTTGTCTTTTGTATATATTTCAATTTATTTTCAATATCTTTTTCCATTTTTAAATTGAATATACCTTTGAATATACCTTCCGGTAACCCGCCTCACCCAATGTGATACGGATCCGCATTTTTTGTTGTTGATCTTATAGCCAAAACCTCCATCAGAAGCTAGCCATCAGAAGCTAACCAGCTAATTAGCTACTAGATATTTAGTCATTGTCAGCCACTGCTAGCGGCTTTCACCTTCTGCCCAGATACCAACCGTTTTTTAGCCTGGATACTACTTCCCAGCCTGACAATATCGAACTGTTTTCTCCACAACAATGCCAGATTCCTGGACCTTTACTCCTGATCATCACAGCTAGCTAGCTGCCACCTCATTAAAATGCAATTCCATTTATAACATTTTTCACATGCATTTTTCTGGATTTTTTTGTTGTTATTCTGTCTCCCACTGCTCAAATAAACCTACCATTAAAATTATAGACTGATCATTTCTTTGTCAGTGGGCAAACGTACAAAATCAACAGGGGATCAAATACTTTTTTCCCTCACTGTATATCTTCCTCACTACATTTAAACATCAGCTATCTGAGCAGCTCGCTGCAGCTGTACATAGTCCATCTGTAAATAGCCCACCCAATCTACCTACCTCATCCCCATACTGTTTTTATTTACTTTTCTGCGTTTCTGCACACCAGTATTTCTACTTGTACATCATCATCTGCTCATCGATCACTCCATTTGCCAAATTGTAATTACTTCGATACTATGGCCTATTTATTGCCCTACGTCCCCAAGCCATTTGCACACACTATACAGTCATGGCCAAAAGTTTTGAGAATGACACAAATATTAATTTTCACTAAGTCTGCTGCCTCAGTTTGTATGATGGCAATTTGCATGTACTCCAGAATGTCATGAAGAGTGATCAGATGAATTGCAATTAATTGCAGTCCCTCTTTGCCCAGCAAATGAACTGAATCCCCTAAAAAGATTTCAATGCATTTCAGCCCTGCCACAAAAGGACCAGCTGACATCATGTCAGTGATTCTCTCGTTAACACAGATGTGAGTGTTGACGAGGACAAGGCTGGAGATCACTCTGTCATGCTGATTGAGTTCGAATAACAGACTGGAAGCTTCAAAAGGAGGGTGGTGCTTGGAATCATTGTTCTTCCTCTGTCAAACGTGGTTACCACAAAAAGGGCTTCACAGGCAAGGATATTTCTGCCAGTAAGATTGCACCTAAATCAGCCATTTATCGGATCATCAAGAACTTCAAGGAGAGCGGTTCAATTGTTGTGAAGAAGGCTTCAGGGTGCCCAAGAAAGTCCAGCAAGCGACAGGACCGTCTCCTATAGTTGATTCAGCTGCGGGATCGGGGCACCACCAGTACAGAGCTTTCTCAGGAATGGCAGCAGGCAGGTGTGAGTGCATCTGCAAGCACAGTGAGGCGAAGACTTTTGGAGGATGGCCTGGTGTCAAGAAGGGCAGCATAGAAGCCACTTCTCAGTCCTGCTGAGGACTGAGTTAAAGTAATTTTCTCTGATGAATCCCCTTTCCGATTGTTTGGGGCATCAGGAAAAAAGCTTGTCTGCAGAAGACAAGGTGAGCGCTACCATCAGTCCTGTGTCATGCCAAAGGTAAAGCATCCTGAAACCATTCATGTGTGGGGTTGCTTCTCAGCCAAGGGAGTGGGCTCACTCACAATTTTGCCTAAGAACACAGCCATGAATAAAGAATGGTACCAACACATCCTCCGAGAGCAACTTCTCCCAACCATCCAGGAACAGTTTGGTGACGAACAATGCCTTTTCTAGTATGATGGAGCACCTTGCCATAAGGCAAAAGTGATAACTAAGTGGCTCGGGGAACAAAACATTGATATTTTGTGTCCATGGCCAGAAAACTCCCCAGACCTTAATCCCATTGAGAACTTGTGGTCAATCCTCAAGTGGCGGGTGGACAAACAAAAACCCACAAATTCTGACAAACTCCAAGCATTGATTATGCAAGGATGGGCTGCCATCAGTCAAGATGTGGCCCAGAAGTTAATTGACAGCATGCCAGGGCGGATTGCAGAGGTTTTGATAAGAAAGGTCAACACTGCAAATATTGACTCTTTGCATCAACTTCATGTAATTGTCAATAAAAGCCTTTGACACTTATGAAATGCTTGCAATTCTACTTCAGTATTCAATAGTAACATCTGACAAAAATATATAAAGACACTGAAGCAGCAAACTTTGTGGAAATTAATATTTGTGTCATTCTCAAAACTTCAGGCCACGACTGTATATAGACTTTCTTTTTTTCTCTATTGTGTTATTGACTGTACGCTTGTTTATTCCATGTGTAACTCTGTGTTGTTGTTTGTGTCACACTGCTTTGCTTTATCTTGGCCAGATCGCAGACCTCATTCAGCCTTGGCTAACAGACCTCATTCAGTCCTGGCTAACAGACCTCATTCAGTCCTGACTAACAGACCTCATTCAGTCCTGGCTAACAGACCTCATTCAGCCCTGGCTAACACACCTCATTCAGCCCTGGCTAACAGACCTCATTCAGTCCTGACTAACAGACCTCATTCAGTCCTGGCTAACAGACCACATTCAGCCCTGGCTAACAGACCTCATTCAGTCCTGACTAACAGACCCCATTCAGTCCTGACTAACAGACCTCATTCAGTCCTGGCTAACAGACCTCATTCAGCCCTGGCTAACAGACCTCATTCAGCCCTGGCTAAAAGACCTCATTCAGCCCTGGCTAACAGACCCCATTCAGCCCTGGCTAACAGACCCCATTCAGCCCTGACTAACAGACCTCATTCAGAGTAAATGTACCAGACAGAGACAGGCCAAATTACTCCCCTATTTTATGCTTTCTGCTCGCCTAAAAAAAAACTTTCACTCACCCCTCCACTCACCCACTCACTCTCCCCTCCACTCTCCACTCTCCCCTCCAATCTCCACTCTCCCCTCCACTCTCCCCTCCATTCAACCCTCCACTCTCCACTCCCACCTGTAGTGTTGCTGGTGCTAGTCCTAGAACTGTAGTGTTGTTGGTGATAATCCTAGAACTGTAGTGTTGTTGGTGATAATCCTACAACTGTAGTGTTGTTGGTGCTAGTCCTAGAACTTTAGTGTTGTTGGTGATAGTTCTAGAACTGTAGTGTTGTTGGTGCTAGTTCTAGAACTGTAGTGTTGTTGGTGCTAGTCCTAGAACTGTAGTGTTGTTGGTGATAATCCTAGAACTGTAGTGTTGTTGGTGCTAGTTCTAGAACTGTAGTTTTGTTGGTGCTAGTTCTAGAACTGTAGTTTTGTTGGTGCTAGTTCTAGAACTGTAGTGTTGTTGGTGCTAGTTCTAGAACTGTAGTGTTGTTGGTGATAGTCCTAGAACTGTAGTGTTGTTGGTGCTAGTTCTAGAACTGTAGTTTTGTTGGTGCTAGTTCTAGAACTGTAGTGTTGTTGGTGCTAGTTCTAGAAGTGTAGTGTTGTTGGTGATAATCCTAGAATTGTAGTGTTGTTGGTGATTGTCCTAGAATTGTAGTGGTGTTGGTGCTAGTCCTAGAACTGTAGTGTTGTTGGTGCTAGTCCTAGAACTGTAGTGTTGTTGGTGCAAGTTCTAGAATTGTAGTGTTGTTGGTGCTAGTCCTAGAACTGTAGTGTTGTTGGTGATAGTTCTAGAACTGTAGTGTTGTTGGTGCTAGTTCTAGAATTGTAGTGTTGTTGGTGCTAGTCCTAGAACTGTAGTGTTGTTGGTGCTAGTTCCTAGAACTGTAGTGTTGTTGGTGCTAGTTCTAGAATTGTAGTGTTGTTGGTGCTAGTCCTAGAACTGTAGTGTTGTTGGTGCTAGTCCTAGAACTGTAGTGTTGTTGGTGCTAGTTCTAGAATTGTAGTGTTGTTGGTGCTAGTTCTAGAATTGTAGTGTTGTTGGTGCTAGTCCTAGAACTGTAGTGTTGTTGGTGCTAGTTCTAGAACTGTAGTGTTGTTGGTGCTAGTCCTAGAATTGTAGTGTTGTTGGTGCTAGTTCTAGAACTGTAGTGTTGTTGGTGCTAGTCCTAGAATTGTAGTGTTGTTGGTGCTAGTTCTAGAATTGTAGTGTTGTTGGTGCTAGTTCTAGAACTGTAGTGTTGTTGGTGCTAGTTCTAGAACTGTAGTGTTGTTGGTGCTAGTTCTAGAATTGTAGTGTTGTTGGTGCTAGTCCTAGAACTGTAGTGTTGTTGGTGCTAGTTCTAGAACTGTTCACAGTATGAGCACAGTGAGTTATTTAGTGTAATTAAAAAGTAGAGAATGAGAATAAGGTTGTAAAATTCCATTATCATTGCCACATTTCCTGGAATTTACCTGAAATTGGAAGGGAAGTAGCAGAAGGGACTCCTCCAACATCAAACTCCTCTGAATTTTGGGAACGTTATCCGAATTTTGCAACCCTTGTCCACACACCTATAGAAGTTGTTGAAGGTTTCAATTGTCTTCCTCAGACGTCTCCAGCTAAGCAGGGCGCCTTCTATTCTATTCTCTTCTGACCACCCACCTCTTCCCTATTGATCATCATCAGTTTGCCCTGAAAAGCAAGCAGCAGCGGCTCTAAGAGGGGGAAATAGAGAGATAGATAGATAGATAGATAGATAGATAGATAGATAGATAGATAGATAGATAGATAGATAGATAGATAGATAGATAGATAGATAGATAGATAGAAAGAAAGATGAGAGATAGAGAAGGGGAGAGAGAGCCAGAGAGAGAGAGAGAGACTGACCCTAAACGTGACTGACCCTAAATTAAGAAAATCCTTGACTATGTACAGACTCAGTGAGCACAGCCTTGCTATTGAGAGAGGCCACCATAGTCAGACCTGGCTCTCAAGAGAAGACAGGCTATGTGCACACTGCCCACAAAATTAGGTAGAAACTGAGCTACACTTCCTAACCTCCTGCCAAATGTATGACCATATTAGATACACATATTTCCCACAGATCAAACAGACCCACAAAGAATTTGAAAACAAATCAAACATTGATCAACTCAAATCAAATCAAACTTTATTTGTCACATGCGTCGAATACAACAGGTGTAGACCTTGCCATCCCTAAACCAACAGCGCACTTCAAGAACAGTTAGAGAAGAAGAGAAAATATTTACCAAGAAGAGAAAATATTACCAAATAAACAAAATAATTATAAAAAGTAACACAATAACATAACAATAACGAGGCTACATACAGGAGGAACCGGTACCGAGTCAGTGTGCCGGGGGTACAGGTTGGTCGAGGTAATTTGTACATGTAGGTAGGGGTGAAGTGACTATGCATAGATAATAAACAGCCAGTAGCAGCAGTGTACATGTAGGTAGGGGTGAAGTGACTATGCATAGATAATAAACAGCCAGTAGCAGCAGTGTACATGTAGGTAGGGGTGAAGTGACTATGCATAGATAATAAACAGCCAGTAGCAGCAGTGTACATGTAGGTAGGGGTGAAGTGACTATGCATAGATAATAAACAGCCAGTAGCAGCAGTGTACATGTAGGTAGGGGTGAAGTGACTATGCATAGATAATAAACAGAGAGTAGTAGCAGTGTGAAAACAAAAGGGGGCAATGTAAATGGAATAGAACACTGTACATAGCCAATAACATAACAGTTATGATGTTTGCTTGTTTTTTTCACTTTTGTTTATTGTCTATTCCATTTGGCAACGTAAACATATGTTTCCCATGTCAAGAAACAGACATAGAGAGGGGGAGAAAGAGGGAGATAGAGAGAGAGAGAGAGAGAGAGAGAGAGGGGAGAAAGAGAGAGAGGGGGAGAAAGAGGGGAGAGAGGGAGAGAGAGAGGGGGATAAAGAGGGAGGGAGAGTTGAGGAGAAAGAGAGAGGCACCTCTTCAGCGGTGGGAGTATTTCAAGTGTTTTTGGAAGTGATCGTGGACAATAAGATCCTCAGCGACTAAGTGACTCTTAGCAGCGACCCCTGATTCCTCTGAAGTAGCCTATTCTCTCTCTCCCCCTCTCTCTCCCTCTCTCTCTCTCACTCCCTCTCTCCCTCTGAAGTAGCCTATTCTTTCTCTCTCCCCCTCTCTCCCTCTCTCCCTCTCCCCCTCCTCTCCCTCTGAAGTAGCCTATTCTCTCTCTCCCCTTCTCTCTCCCTCTCTCTCTCTCCCTCTCTCTCTCTCTCCCCCTCTCTCCCTCTGAAGTAGCCTATTCTCTCTCTCCCCTCTCTCTCTCTCTCTCTCTCTCTCTCTCTCTCTCTCTCTCTCTCTCTCTCTCTCTCTCTCCCTCTCTCTCTCCCTTTCTCTCTCTCTCTCTCTCTCTCCCCTCCCTCTCTCCTCTCTCTCCCACCCTCTCCCTCCCTCTCCCTCCATCTCTCTCTCTCTCTCTTTCCCTCCCTCCCTCCCTCCCTCAAGCAGGTTTGAAACTATTTTGATCTAATAATGACATTATTAGTGGGTCTTATGGTTGTGGAAGGGTTATATTTATCAATGGTATAATATCACAAGCCCTGAATTCATTTGATTATAGCTGACTGTTTAAAATGCAGTGGATTTGACCTTTAATTGTACAACAAAGCTTATTTAAAGAAATATATCTATACATCTTGAATCGTCCAAACATTTCTACAAATCTGTTTGTTAAGCCATATCGCCCAGCTCTAGTTGGGCTGCATAGACCCAATGACGGCCTACCCCAGGCCAAACCCGGACGACGCTGGGCCAATTGTGCGCCGCCCTATGGGACTCCCATTCACGTCCGGTTGTGATACAGTCTTACGGTCTCCACCTAGCCAGACCAGCTCCACCAGACGGACAGCCAGACCAGCTCCACCAGACGGACAGCCAGACCAGCTCCACCAGACGGACAGCCAGACCAGCTCCACCAGACGGACAGCCAGACCAGCTCCACCAGACGGACAGCAAGATCACAGGTTAGGGTCAGGAAGAGGAGGTTAGGGTGAGGAAGAGAAGGTTAGGGTTAGGAAGAGGAGGTTAGGGTCAGGAAGAGTAAGTTAGGGTCAGGAATAGGAGGTTAGGAAGAGGAGGTTAGGGTTAGGAAGAGGAGGTTAGGGTCAGGAAGAGGAGGTTAGGGTCAGGATGAGGAGGTTAGGATTAGGAAGAGGAGGTTAGGGTTAGGATGAGGAGGTTAGGGTCAGGAAGAGTAGGTTAGGGTCAGGAATAGGAGGTTAGGAAGAGGAGGTTAGGATTATGAAGAGGAGAGAGGAGGTTAGGGTCAGGAAGAGGAGGTTAGGGTCAGGATGAGGAGGTCAGGGTTAGGATGAGGAGGTTAGGGTTAGGAAGAGGAGGTTAGGGTTAGGAAGAGGAGGTTAGGGTTAGGAAGAGGAGGTTAGAGGAGGTTAGGGTTATGAAGAGGAGAGAGGAGGTTAGGGTCTGGAAGAGGAGGTTAGGGTCAGGATGAGAAGGTTAGGGTTAGGAAGAGGAGGTTAGGGTCAGGAAGAGTAGGTTAGGGTCAGGAATAGGAGGTTAGGAAGAGGAGGTTAGGGTCAGGAAGAGGAGGTTAGGGTCAGGATGAGGAGGTTAGGATTAGGAAGAGGAGGTTAGGGTCAGGAAGAGTAGGTTAGGGTCAGGAATAGGAGGTTAGGAAGAGGAGGTTAGGATTATGAAGAGGAGAGAGGAGGTTAGGGTCAGGAAGAGGAGGTTAGGGTCAGGATGAGGAGGTCAGGGTTAGGATGAGGAGGTTAAGGTTAGGAAGAGGAGGTTAGGGTCAGGAAGAGGAGGTTAGGGTCAGGATGAGGAGGTTAGGATTAGGAAGAGGAGGTTAGGGTTAGGATGAGGAGGTTAGGGTCAGGAAGAGTAGGTTAGGGTCAGGAATAGGAGGTTAGGAAGAGGAGGTTAGGGTTATGAAGAGGAGAGAGGAGGTTAGGGTCAGGAAGAGTAAGTTAGGGTCAGGAATAGGAGGTTAGGAAGAGGAGGTTAGGGTTAGGAAGAGGAGGTTAGGGTCAGGAAGAGGAGGTTAGGGTCAGGATGAGGAGGTTAGGATTAGGAAGAGGAGGTTAGGGTTAGGATGAGGAGGTTAGGGTCAGGAAGAGTAGGTTAGGGTCAGGAATAGGAGGTTAGGAAGAGGAGGTTAGGATTATGAAGAGGAGAGAGGAGGTTAGGGTCAGGAAGAGGAGGTTAGGGTCAGGATGAGGAGGTCAGGGTTAGGATGAGGAGGTTAGGGTTAGGAAGAGGAGGTTAGGGTTAGGGAAGAGGAGGTTAGGGTTAGGAAGAGGAGGTTAGAGGAGGTTAGGGTTATGAAGAGGAGAGAGAGGAGGTTAGGGTCTGGAAGAGGAGGTTAGGGTCAGGATGAGAAGGTTAGGGTTAGGAAGAGGAGGTTAGGGTCAGGAAGAGTAGGTTAGGGGTCAGGAATAGGAGGTTAGGAAGAGAGGAGGTTAGGGTCAGGAAGAGGAGGTTAGGGTCAGGATGAGGAGGTTAGGATTAGGATGAGGAGGTTAGGGTCAGGAAGAGTAGGTTAGGGTCAGGAATAGGAGGTTAGGAAGAGGAGGTTAGGATTATGAAGAGGAGAGAGGAGGTTAGGGTCAGGAAGAGGAGGTTAGGGTCAGGATGAGGAGGTCAGGGTTAGGATGAGGAGGTTAAGGTTAGGAAGAGGAGGTTAGGGTCAGGAAGAGGAGGTTAGGGTCAGGATGAGGAGGTTAGGATTAGGAAGAGGAGGTTAGGGTTAGGATGAGGAGGTTAGGGTCAGGAAGAGTAGGTTAGGGTCAGGAATAGGAGGTTAGGAAGAGGAGGTTAGGGTTATGAAGAGGAGAGAGGAGGTTAGGGTCAGGAAGAGGAGGTTAGGGTCAGGATGAGGAGGTTAGGGTTAGGATGAGGAGGTTAGAGGAGGTTAGGATTATGAAGAGGAGAGAGGAGGTTAGGGTCAGGAAGAGGAGGTTAGGGTCAGGAAGAGGAGGTTAGGGTTAGGAAGAGGAGGTTAGAGGAGGTTAGGATTATGAAGAGGAGAGAGGAGGTTAGGGTCAGGAAGAGGAGGTTAGGGTCAGGATGAGGAGGTTAGGGTTAGGATGAGGAGGTTAGGGTTAGGAAGAGGAGGTTAGGGTTAGGAAGAGGAGGTTAGAGGAGGTTAGGGTTATGAAGAGGAGAGAGGAGGTTAGGGTCTGGAAGAGGAGGTTAGGGTCAGGATGAGGAGGTTAGGGTTAGGATGAGGAGGTTAGAGGAGGTTAGGATTATGAAGAGGAGAGAGGAGGTTAGGGTCAGGAAGAGGAGGTTAGGGTCAGGAAGAGGAGGTTAGGGTCAGGAAGAGGAGGTTAGGGTCAGGAAGAGGAGGTTAGGGTCAGGAAGAGGAGTTTAGAGGAGGTTAGGATTATGAAGAGGAGAGAGGAGGTTAGGGTCAGGAAGAGGAGGTTAGGGTCAGGATGAGGAGGTTAGGGTTAGGATGAGGAGGTTAGGGTTATGAAGAGGAGGTTAGGGTTAGGAAGAGGAGGTTAGAGGAGGTTAGGGTTATGAAGAGAGAGAGAGAGCTGTAACAGGTATAGAGGCTACTGCTCTAAAAACATCCTCAGCCCCTGGTGTTAGTCTTCTCAATCCAGAGGTTGATTGCCTGCTCTTGGCAGATGACCTGTGCCTGCTGTCACCCACCGCACATGGCCTACAGCACAGCCTGGAGGACCGGCTAGAGCAGCACTGTCAGCCCTGTTCCCTGCCACCCCCAAAAATAAAGACCCAGATCTCAGAGAATTAGGCCAAAGTTCTCAATCGGTACAAAATATATAGAATACTGCACACACTACACTTACTGAGGTTTAAATATATAGAATACTGCACACACTACACTTACTGAGGTTTAAATATATAGAGTACTGCACACACTACACTTACTGAGGTTTAAATATATAGAATACTGCACACACTACACTTACTGAGGTTTAAATATATACAATACTGCACACACTACACTCACTGAGGTTTAAATATATAGTGTACTGCACACACTACACTTACTGAGGTTTAAATATATAGAGTACTGCACACACTACACTTACTGAGGTTTAAATATATAGAGTACTGCACACACTACCCTTACTGAGGTTTAAATATATAGAGTACTGCACACACTACCCTTGCTGAGGTTTAAATATATAGAGTACTGCACACACTACACTTACTGAGGTTTAAATATATAGAGTACTGCACACACTACACTTACTGAGGTTTAAATATATAGAATACTGCACACACTACACTTACTGAGGTTTAAATATATAGAGTACTGCACACACTACACTTACTGAGGTTTAAATATATAGAGTACTGCACACACTACACTTACTGAGGTTTAAATATATAGAGTACTGCACACACTACACTTACTGAGGTTTAAATATATAGAGTACTGCACACACTACACTTACTGAGGTTTAAATATATAGAGTACTGCACACACTACACTTACTGAGGTTTAAATATATAGAGTACTGCACACACTACACTTACTGAGGTTTAAATATATAGAATAATGCACACACTACCCTTACTGAGGTTTAAATATATAGAATACTGCACACACTACACTTACTGAGGTTTAAATATATAGAATACTGCACACACTACACTTACTGAGGTTTAAATATATACAATACTGCACACACTACACTTACTGAGGTTTAAAAATAAGCTCAACTGGACACCTTAATGAGGCAGTGAATGAACATGAGAGAGAAATACGCAGGGCATTCTACGCCATAAACAAAAACAAATTCAAATTGAAAAGCTATGAAAATGTGGCTAAAACTAATTGAATGTGTCATTGAACCAATTGCACTTCATGGCAGCGAGGTGTGGGGTCCACTTGCAAAACAATATTTCACCAAATGAGACAAACACCCCATTGAAATGCTGCAAGCAGAGTTCTGTAAGATTCTCCTACACTACAAATAAAACTACAAATAATGCATGCAGGGCAGAATTAGGCCAATGTCCACTTATAATAACAACTCAAAAAATAGCAATTCAGTAAAATACAGTGACCCCCTCTCATATCATTACCAAGCCCTGCAATGCCAAGAGCTGAGCAAAGAAGAGTCCCCTCATCCAGCTGGTCCTGGGGCTGAGTTCAGAAACCTGTTCTACTAACACACTGAAGCCTCAGGAACAGAACATCCAATCAATCAGAATTAAAAAAAATACAACACCATCAAAACAAAACTACATTGCTCATTGGGAAACACAAGCACAAAGCAAAATGCAGTGCTATCTGGCCCTAAATCAACAGTACACCATGGCAAACTATTTGACCATCAAAACCTTAGAAACCTGATCAAAACCTTAGAAAAACCTTGACAAAGTACAGGCTCAGTGAGCACAGCCTTGCCATTGAGAAGGGTCGACACAGGAAAACCTGGCTCCCTGTAGAGGAAAGGCTGTGCAACCACTGCACCACAGCAGAACCTGAGACAGAACTGCATTTCCTGACAACATGTCAAAAATATAAAACAATTAGAGAGTGTCATTTCCCCAAATTTGAAACCCTTATTCAAGGTTTTCAAAGACCTCTCTGATGAGAGTAGGTTACCCGTCCTGTTGGGGGAGGACGCAGAGAGCTGTGGGTTGGCAGCGCACTACATTGCTGCATGCCATAAGATGAGGAACAGACCAATCAACCTGCACATGTCCTCTATGCTTATTGTTATTGTTTACTGTCCATTTAAATGGTAATTCTGACCCTTAATTATTTTTGTTACTGATTGTCCCGTTGACAATATTGATTGTTATTATTATTATTAACGATGTTAATATTGTAAATTAATCACTTCATCTCCACAGTAAGCTTTCTTCAATCTGTACATTGTTATCATGCCAATAAAGCAAATAGAATTGAATTGAGTTGAGAGAGAGAGAGAGTAAGAGCTGTAACATGTTGGCCAGGCAGAGTACTTAATCTAATATTAACAGCAGACTGGCTCTTCGTCCCAAACGACACCCTGTCTTTCCTCTGTAGAGACTCTAACCCCAAAAGTGTCTTGGTCTCAGTGGGGCAGGTAGGAAGTTATGACTGGTAGTCAAGATCAGAGGAGGAGAGAGAGAGGGGGGATCAGACGGGGAAGTGAGGAGACGAAAGAAGCTTTGTCTCATGTGGCCCAGGGGACGGTCCAGGGGTTACCGTGTACGTTTAAAAGCTATAGAGCTGTAACATACCAGAGGGAGAGAGAGAGAGAGAGAGAGAGTGCCTGGCCAGGTGCAAGCTACAGAAAGGCAGGCACAGTGTGGACAGGTATACACTACAGTAAAACAGACAGACAGACTGCATGAGAGGTGGCCAGGGCAGTGCCCCAGAGAAGCAGGGTTCAACAAGTATTTAGAGCAGGGTTCAACAAGGCTTTACAACAGGGTTCAACAAGGCTTTACAGCAGGGTTCAATAAGGCTTAACAGTAGGGAGATGAAAGATTATTGTGGATCTATTATGCAGGCAGGTGGGCTTTACAGGAATACGACAATGGGTGGCCTGCATCCCTCTGCAATTACTCAATTACTCTTTATCTTCCCCCCTCTCCATTTCTCTCTCTCTTTCACATTTTCTCTCTGTCTTTCTTTCTCACGTTCTCTTTCTTTCTTTCTCACTTTCTCTCTCTCTTTTTCTTTCTCCCTCTCTCCCCCTCTCTATCTCCCCTCCTCTCTCTCTCTTGCAAAGTGTAACTACTAAAAAAGCCCCTGAGGGAAAGAGAGAGGGCTGGTGGAGAGAGAGAAAGAGAGAGGGCTGGTGGAGAGAGAGAGAGAGAGAGGGCTGGTGGAGAGAGAGAGAGAGAGGGCTGGTGGAGAGAGAGAGAGAGAGAGAGAGAGGGCTGGTGGAGAGAGAGAGAGAGAGAGAGAGAGGGCTGGTGGAGAGAGAGAGAGAGAGAGGGCTGGTGGAGAGAGAGAGAGAGAGAGGGCTGGTGGAGAGAGAGAGAGAGAGAGGGCTGGTGGAGAGAGAGAGAGAGAGAGGGCTGGTGGAGAGAGAGAGAGAGAGGGCTGGTGGAGAGAGAGAAAGAGAGAGGGCTGGTGGAGAGAGAGAGAGAGAGAGGGCTGGTGGAGAGAGAGAGAGAGGGCTGGTGGAGAGAGAGAGAGAGAGAGAGAGAGGGCTGGTGGAGAGAGAGAGAGAGAGGGCTGGTGGAGAGAGAGAGAGAGAGAGGGCTGGTGGAG
>CM059807.1:4412054-4434554 GCA_030435695.1 Brachymystax lenok tsinlingensis
GTATGTATAGTATATGTATAGTGTTTATATAGTGTATGTATAGTAAATATATAGTGTATGTATAGTGTATGTATAGTGTATGTATAGTGTATATATAGTGTATGTATAGTGTATGTATAATGTATGTATAGTGTTTATATAATGTATATATATAGTGTATGTATAGTGTATGTATAGTGTATGTATAGTGTATATATAGTGTATATAGTGTATGTATAGTGTATGTATAGTGTATATATAGTGTATATATAGTGTATGTATAGTGTATGTATAGTGTTTATATAGTGTATGTATAGTAAATATATAGTGTATGTATAGTAAATATATAGTGTATGTATAGTGTATGTATAGTAAATATATAGTGTATGTATAGTGTATTTGTGCATTCATCGACTTTCTCTCTCTGCCTCTCTCTCTCTCTGGCAAATGAACAGGTGTATGTTTGATTTCATTAACCCCTTTAAACTGAACAATGTGGTAATAATAGACCACGCAGGGAAGAACAGAAAGAGGAAGGAAAGTGTAGTGGTTGGTCTTTTACATAGAAAGGGAATGATCTTTTACCCAGACAGACAGACAGTCAGACAGTCAGACAGTCAAAGAGACAGACAGACAGTCAGACAGACAGACAGACAGACAGACAGACAGACAGTCAGACAGTCAGACAGACAGTCAGAGAGACAGACAGACAGACAGTCAGACAGACAGACAGACAGTCAGACAGTCAAAGAGACAGACAGACAGTCAGACAGACAGTCAGACAGTCAGACAGACAGTCAGAGAGACAGACAGACAGACAGACAGACAGACAGACAGACAGACAGTCAGACAGTCAGACAGACAGTCAGAGAGACAGACAGACAGACAGACAGACAGACAGACAGACAGTCAGACAGTCAGACAGACAGACAGACAGACAGTCAGAGAGACAGACAGTCAGACAGACAGACAGACAGTCAGACAGTCAGACAGACAGTCAGAGAGACAGACAGACAGACAGACAGACAGTCAGACAGACAGACAGACAGACAGTCAGAGAGACAGACAGTCAGACAGACAGACAGACAGACAGACAGACAGTGTACTGTAAGTTATTACAAACGTAGGGGATTCCCTTAGAATACAGCCAGGGGGTCAAAAAGACCTGGTGAGGAGCACAGAAAAAGAGAAGGGAAGTTTCACCCAGTGAGGGTGTGTGTGTGTGTGTGTGTGAGTGTGTGTGTGTGTGTGTGTGAGTGTGTGTGTGTGTGTGTGTGTGTGTGTGTGTGTGTGTGTGTGTGTGTGTGTGTGTGTGTGTGTGTGTGTGTGTGTGTGTGTGTGTGTGTGTGTGTGTGTGTGTGTGTGTGTGTGTGTGTGTGTGTGTGTGTGTGTGTGTGTGCGAGTGTGTGTGTGTGTGTGTGTGTGCAGTGTGTGTGTGTGTGTGTGTGTGTGTGTGTGTGTGTGTGTGTGCATGTGTGTGTGTGCATGTGTGTGAGCATGTATGTGTGTGCGTGTGCGAGTGTGTATGTGTGCGAGTGTGTGTGTATGTGTGTGCGTGTGAGTGTGTATGTGTGCGTGTGCGTGTGCGTGTGTGTGTGTGTGTGCAAGTGTGTTTGTGTGTGTGTGTGTTTGTGTTTTTGTGTGTGTGAGTGTGTGTGTGTGTGAGCATGTGTGTGTGTGCGTGTGTGCGAGTGTGTGTGTGTGCGAGTGTGTGTGTGTATGTGTGTGTGTTTATGTGTGTGCAAGTGTGTGTGTGTGTGTATGAGTGTGTGTTTGTTTTTGTGTGTGTGAGGTGTGTGTGTGTGTCTGTCTGTGTGTGTGTGTGTGTGTGTGTGTGTGTGTGTGTGTGTGTGTGTGTGTGTGTGTGTGTGTGTGTGTGTGTGTGTGTGTGTGTGTGTGTGTGTGTGTGTGTGTGTGTGTGTGTGTGTGTGTGTGTGTGTGTGTGTGTGTGTGTGTGTGTGTGTGTGTGGACGTGGACGTAGAAAGGCGTATGGAAATTATCTGATGTACTTTGAGCCTGGGTTTTCAGAAAGCTCTTTGTTATCTTCTAATTAATAACACGTTTGAACAAAAATGTTGCCACCACCAGTCGTTCATATTAATATTTAATGTTTCCATAGGTTGTGGTGTTGACAGGCAGACTAAGGCGATAACAGAATTCATGACTAGATCATATCAGCGGGATGGAGAGTTGTCATAACCCAGACATTACTAGTACATTCAGGAATGCAGAATCTTTCAGCAACAATTAGACGATATGATATTTGACACTTGATTAGAAATGACTGCAGGCGGGGGCGAGGTATACAAATAGTCGCTTCCGCCTGGGTTCGTTATTCAAACAAAACCTGGAGCCTCAAGTGTTTCTGGATTAGTTACAAAACAAAGAGCCTCTTGTGTTTCTGGATTAGTTACAAAACAAAGAGCCTCTTGTGTTTCTGGATTAGTTACAAAACAAAGAGCCTCTTGTGTTTCTGGATTAGTTACAAAACAAAGATCCTCTTTTGTTTCCTGGATTAGTTCTAAAACAAAGAGCCTCTTGTGTTTCTGGTTTAGTTGTAAAACAAAGAGCCTCTAGTGTTTCTGGATTAGTTCTAAAACAAAGAGCCTCTAGTGTTTCTGGATTAGTTCTAAAACAAAGAGCCTCTAGTGTTTCTGGATTAGTTCTAAAACAAAGAGCCTCTAGTGTTTCTGGATTAGTTCTAAAACAAAGAGCCTCTAGTGTTTCTGGATTAGTTCTAAAACAAAGAGCCTCTAGTGTTTCTGGATTAGTTCTAAAACAAAGAGCCTCTAGTGTTTCTGGATTAGTTCTAAAACAAAGAGCCTCTAGTGTTTCTGGATTAGTTCTAAAACAAAGAGCCTCTAGTGTTTCTGGATTAGTTCTAAAACAAAGAGCCTCTAGTGTTTCTGGATTAGTTCTAAAACAAAGATCCTCTTTTGTTTCCTGGATTAGTTCTAAAACAAAGAGCCTCTTGTGTTTCTGGTTTAGTTGTAAAACAAAGAGCCTCTTGTGTTTCTGGATTTGTTCTAAAACAACGATTCTCTAGTGTTTCTGGATGAGTTTCGTATTTAGCCAACCTCTGCTGCGTTTACATTGAATGTACTCTCTACAAAAATGTATTTTAAAAGGCACATTGTTGACAGCACTATACAACGTGCATACAGTCCTTGCCTCTTCTCCCTACCCATACAGTCCTTGCCTCTTCTCCCTACCCATACAGTCCTTGCCTCTTCTCCCTACCCATACAGTCCTTGCCTCTTCTCCCTACCCATACAGTCCTTGCCTCTTCTCCCTACCCATACAGTCCTTGCCTGTATTGGTAGGGAGAAGAGAAGTATACGGTTTGAGTTTATATGTGGCAGAGTTTCAGTTTGCTTCAAACTGTGAAACGTTATAATGTTGAGAACATCAAGCCAAACATGCATTCACACCTCAGCCAATTTCCCAGTGGCCCCTACTGGGAAAGTGAAGGACTAAACCACAGATGGACACCAGGAGTGTCATGAGACTAATACCATCCCAGTGCTTCCTCCCTACAGCTAGGGCTGGGCTGGGCGGTATACCATATTTTACCATATACCGTTATTGATGCACGGACCGGTTTGTGTTTTTACTTGACCTTCTATAGTGGTATTTCAATGTGTAGTTTTATTAATTGTGATACGCGTTACTCCGGCGCGTGTAAAGACTGTTTTTGTAGTTTTATACTCCCGTTTGCTACTTGAGTCGTCTCTCCTGCCGCTTCGTCCATGCGCTTCCCACACCAATTCCTGCCCTGTCACTTGATCACTTGCCATGCCGTCCGTTCACTCTGTCTGCATGGTCAGATGTAACAAGATGTTGACGATAACATTGCTGATTTCCACTATTATTCTTAATATAAACCCACAAGCGTTCTATAATTACACAATTTGTATTTGTATCTGACTGTCTGCAAACAGCTAATTTGTCTTTGGCTAAAATAAATCATGTTAGCCACTAATGCTAATCACTAGTTAGCTGGCTAGCTGTGTGCAATCTAAGTGTCACATGATCTGTCACATGATCTCAGTATATATACACCTGTTCTGAAAGGCCCCAGAGTCTGCAACACCACTAAGCAAGGGGCACCACCAAGCAAGCGGCACCATGAAGACCAAGGAGCTCTCCAAACAGGACAGGGACAAAGTTGTGGAGAAGTACAGATCAGGGCTGGGTTATAAAAAACCAGAGCACCATTAAATCCATTATTAAAAAAATGGAAAGAATATGTCATCA
This sequence comes from Brachymystax lenok tsinlingensis, assembly GCA_030435695.1. Classification (NCBI taxonomy): domain Eukaryota; kingdom Metazoa; phylum Chordata; class Actinopteri; order Salmoniformes; family Salmonidae; genus Brachymystax; species Brachymystax lenok. The sequence continues at coordinate 4,416,292 of CM059807.1, forward strand.
CAACAAACCTGCCAAGAGAAGGTCGCCCACCAAAACTCACGGACCAGGCAAGGAGGGCATTAATCAGAGAGGCGACAAAGAGACCAAAGATAACCCTGAAGGAGCTGCAAAGCTCCACAGCGGAGATTGGAGTATCTGTTCATAGGACCACTTTAAGCCGTATACTCCACAGAGCTGGGCTTTTGCTGAAAAGTGGCCAGAAAAAAAGCCATTGCTTAAAGAAACAAAATAAGCAAACACATTTGGTGTTCTCCAAAAGGGACGTGGGAGACTCCCCAAACATATGGAAGAAGGTACTCTGGTCAGATGAAACTAAAATATAGCTTTTTGGCCATCAAGGAAAACGCTATGTCTGGCACAAACCCAACACCTCATGAATACATCCCCACAGTGAAGCATGGTGGTGGCAGCATCATGCTGTGGGGATGTTTATCATCGGCAGGGACTGGGAAACTGGTCAGAATTTAAGGAATGATGGATGGCGCTAAATACAGGGAAATTCCTGAGGGGAACCTGTTTCAGTCTTCCTTAGATTTTAGACTGGGACGGATGTTCACCTTCCAGCAGGACAATGACCCTAAGCATACTGCTTAAGCAACACTCAAGTATTTTAAGGGGAAACATTGTCTTGGAATGGCCTAGTCAAAGCCCAGACCTCAATCCAATTGAGAATTTGTGGTATGACTTAAAGATTGCTGTACACCAGCAGGAACCCATCCAACTTGAAGGAGCTGGAGCAGTTTTGCCTTGAAGAATGGGCAAAAATCCCAGTGGCTAGATGTGCCAAGCTTATAGAAACATATCACAAGAGACTTGCAGCTGTAATTTCTGCAAAAGGTGGCTCTACAAAGTATTGACTTTGGGGGGGGTGAATAGTTATGCACGCTCAAGTTTACTGTTTTCTGGTCTTTTTTATTGTTTCACAATAAAACATATTTTGCATCTTCAAAGTGGTAGGCATCTTGTGTAAATCAAATGATACAACCCCCCCACAAAATCGATTTTAATTCCAGGTTGTAAAGTAACAAAAAAAGAAATATGCCAAGGGGCGTGAATACTTTCGCAAGCCACTGTAGCTAGCTAATACAGCCTGATACCAGTGATGGTGTAGGCCTAGATTAGCATGTCGTTTGTGCAACGGCTTCTAAACCAGAGAGGAATAGGCAAAGCATGAATATGTTAGCTAACTGCATGAAGTAAGAGAAAACATGTATCGTAACATCTAATTAAGGTCCCCTGGGAAGCAATGACCAACACTTTGGTTCCAACTGTCGCAATAATTCTTTCAGTTTTTTTTCATTCGTTGTTATGTCAAACAACAATGTATTCAAAGTGCTATCCACTATATTCTAACTATAGAGTTAGAATAACCATTATATTTCTATGATTCCAAAAGTTCCCCAATAAATTCGGCCTAGACGTTTTCCCCATATCGTGTTGCCACCCTAGGGGTCATGAACTACTACTCATGAAGCATATTTAGAACTTTTCTTATTCAAAAATATAAATAATATAGTGATATGATATTTTGGCCATATCGCTCTCCCTCCCTGCCTGCCACACTGCCATGTCTACCTACCTCACTTCCTCCCTGCCTACCTACCTACCTCCCTTCCTTCCTCCCTCCCTGCCAGCCACCCTGCCTACCTACCTCCCTTCCTCCCTCCCTGCCAGCCACCCTGCCTACCTACCTCACTTCCTCCCTGCCTACCTACCTACCTTCCTTCCTTCCTCCCTGCCACCCTGGCTCACACCCCCCACCTGCCTCACACCCCCTACCTGCCTCACTCCCTACCTGCCTCCCGGACACACTGCCTGCCTCCCTGCAACACTGCCTGCCTCCCTGCCCTGCATGTTTTGGGGTCCACGTGGAAGACATTATGGAGCTCAGCTCAGTCCCTCAGCCTTCTGGCTGGCTGGCTGCCTAACTGGCTGGCCTTGTCCCAACCCGGCCAGCGCTCACCTGACGTGTGTATGGCAGGGTAGAATGAAGGCTTCGTCCTGAGACATACTGATCTCCCTCGGACAAGCTGTCTCATGTGCCAAGCATGCCACGTGCACAGCCTAGGCAGCATACCGACCGGTCAGATCACTGGAGCTCCCTTGGATTGGTTGCTGCCTGTCTTGAGGTTTCACAGCAGAATAGGTTGGGATTTTAAGAGGATAGACTGATCATAAATCTGTACTTCAGGGTGACGTCTGTCTCTCTGTCTGACTGCCTATCTGTCTGTCTGACTATCTCTCTGACTGTCTGTCTCTCTGTCTGACTGCCTATCTGTCTGTCTGACTATCTCTCTGACTGTCTGTCTGTCTGACTATCTCTCTGACTGTCTGTCTGTCTGTCTGTCTGTCTGACTGACTATCTCTCTGTCTGACTGCCTATCTGTCTGTCTGACTATCTCTCTGACTGTCTGTCTGTCTATCTGTCTGTCTGACTATCTGTCTGTCTGACTATCTCTCTGACTGTCTGTCTGTCTCTCTGTCTGACTGCCTATCTATCTGTCTGTCTGACTATTTCTCTGACTGTCTGTCTGTCTGACTATTTCTCTGACTGTCTGTCTGTCTGACTGTCTGACTGCCTATCTGTCTGTCTGACTATCTCTCTGACTGTCTGTTTGACTGCCTATCTGTCTGTCTGACTATCTCTCTGACTGTCTGTCTGTCTGTCTGACTATCGTCTGTCTGACTATCTCTCTGTCTGACTGCCTATCTGTCTGTCTGACTATCTCTCTGACTGTCTGTCTGCCTGACTATCTCTCTGACTGTCTGTCTGTCTGACTATTTCTCTGACTGTCTGTCTGTCTGACTATCTCTTTGACTGTCTGACTGTCTGTCTCTCTGTCTGACTGCCTATCTGTCTGTCTGACTATCTCTCTGACTGTCTGTCTGACTATCTCTCTGACTGTCTGTCTGTCTGTCTGTCTGTCTCCATCTGTCTCCATCTGTCTGTCTGTCTGTCTGTCTCTCTCCATCTGTCTGTCTGTCTGTCTTTCTTTGCCTCCCACACACATTACAAAGAGACAATTCTGTGCAATTCAATACAACAACAACAACAACAACACTAACTCTCCATGTTAAAGGATTTATGAGGTTTTAGCTGCGGCAGCGTTTGGGAAATTAGCTTTTGAAACGGCTAACTACTATCTCTGTCTACGTCAGACTAATGCAAAGACAAACAGAGGCATATGTTGGCTTGAGTTTTAAACCGATTTTCCATACAAGGCAGGCAGTACAAAGGGAAAAGCAGACTGGTAGACAGGACAAATCAGGCAGACACTAAGGCTAATGCTAACATCTCAGACCACTAATGCTAGCTAATACTAACATCTCAGATCACTAATGCTAGAAAAGTAAAATGACCTAGGAGACTGTTAAGGCCCCTGGGAGAGTGATTGGTCCTGTCTGTCTGGTCTCTGGACTCCACTAGCTGCCCTGGTGGCACCCTATTGCCACTGTAGTGCACTATGTTTGACCAGAACCCTATCGGCCCTTGTCTAAAGTAGTGCACTTTATAGGGAATAGGGCTCTGGTCTAAAGTAGTACACTATATAGGGAATAGGGGTCTGGTCTAAAGTAGTGCACTATATAGTGAATAGGCCTGTGGTCAACAGTAGTGCACTATATAGGGAATAGGGCTCTGGTCAACAGTAGTGTACTATAAAGGGAATAGGGCTCTGGTCTAAAGTAGTACACTATATAGGGAATAGGGCTCTGGTCTAAAGTAGTGCATTAAATAGGGAATAGGGCTCTGGTCAACAGTAAAGTCAAAGTCAAAGTCACCATTATTAGTCAGTTGTACAACCAAATGCCTTCAACCGAAATGTGTCTTCCGCATTTAACCCAACCCCTCTGAATCAGAGAGGTGCGGGGGGCATACAGTAGTGCACTACATTGGGGAATAGGGCTCTGGTCAACAGTAGTGCACTATATAGGGAATAGGATGCCATTAGGGACAGGGGTAGCTGAACATAGGGACAGGGGTAGTTGAGTATAGGGACAGGGGTAGTTGAGCATAGAGACAGGGGTAGTTGAACATAGAGACAGGGGTAGTTGAACATAGAGACATGGGGTAGTTGAGTATAGGGACAGGGGTAGTTGAGTACAGGGACAGGGGTAGTTGAACATAGAGACAGGGGTAGTTGAGTATACAGAGGGGTAGTTGAGTATAGAGACAGGGGTAGTTGAGTATAGAGACAGGGGTAGTTGAACATAGAGACAGGGGTAGTTGAGTATACAGAGGGGTAGTTGAGTATAGAGACAGGGGTAGTTGAACATAGAGACAGGGGTAGTTGAGTATACAGAGGGGTAGTTGAGTATAGAGACAGGGGTAGTTGAGTATAGCGACAGGGGTAGTTGAACATAGGGACAAGGATTGTTGAGCCTCCTTGCTGTAAGTGGGTGCTGGTTTCCTGTGACAGTGGGTACTGGTATGTCAAAGTTTAATTCATGTAATGAGGTTGTGGTATATTGTATATGTTAAATGTATGCCTACATTCAGATATCAATATCACTGACCCAGGGGTCTGGTCTAAAGTAGTGCACTATATAGTGAATAGGCCTGTGGTCAACAGTAGTGCACTATATAGGGAATAGGGCTCTGGTCTACAGTAGTGCACTATAAAGGGAATAGGGCTCTGGTCTAAAGTAGTACACTATATAGGGAATAGGGCTCTGGTCTAAAGTAGTGCATTAAATAGGGAATAGGGCTCTGGTCAACAGTAAAGTCAAAGTCAAAGTCACCATTATTAGTCAGTTGTACAACCAAATGCCTTCAACCGAAATGTGTCTTCCGCATTTAACCCAACCCCTCTGAATCAGAGAGGTGCGGGGGGCATACAGTAGTGCACTACATTGGGGAATAGGGCTCTGGTCAACAGTAGTGCACTATATAGGGAATAGGATGCCATTAGGGACAGGGGTAGCTGAACATAGGGACAGGGGTAGTTGAGTATAGGGACAGGGGTAGTTGAGCATAGAGACAGGGGTAGTTGAACATAGAGACAGGGGTAGTTGAACATAGAGACATGGGGTAGTTGAGTATAGGGACAGGGGTAGTTGAGTACAGGGACAGGGGTAGTTGAACATAGAGACAGGGGTAGTTGAGTATACAGAGGGGTAGTTGAGTATATAGACAGGGTTAGTTGAGTATAGAGACAGGGGTAGTTGAACATAGAGACAGGGGTAGTTGAGTATACAGAGGGGTAGTTGAGTATAGAGACAGGGGTAGTTGAACATAGAGACAGGGGTAGTTGAGTATACAGAGGGGTAGTTGAGTATAGAGACAGGGGTAGTTGAGTATAGCGACAGGGGTAGTTGAACATAGGGACAAGGATTGTTGAGCCTCCTTGCTGTAAGTGGGTGCTGGTTTCCTGTGACAGTGGGTACTGGTATGTCAAAGTTTAATTCATGTAATGAGGTTGTGGTATATTGTATATGTTAAATGTATGCCTACATTCAGATATCAATATCACTGACCCTTCCATTCCTTAACCCGTTGTCTGGGACAAGGGTGTTGATTCGACGTGCCAATTCGTAGGGCAAGTTCTCTACATTGGAAGCTACTGAGCCCATAAAACTGGCCTGCGAGATTCTTGATATTTTTTTTTTAAATCAAGCTCAGTCTCCATGTCATCAGATAATACGTTGTGTTCCTCTGCTACTCTCTGTCATAGCCTCTCTTTTCAAACAGGTACATGTTTGTTGTTTTTTTTTTAGTCAATGTGCCTCTTCACTGTCATTCTCTATTTCTTCATCCCTTGCTGCTGCTGGACCTCTTCCCTTCTCTCACTTCCTGCTCTCTCCGGACCTCCGCTTGTTTTACATTTGAATACACAGGGCATGATGATGTCTGCTCTGGAACAATACAAATGAGTTAATATGCATGACATTATCAATATTAGGCATAGCACTGACAAAATTGTACTCATAATGTGCATGGGTAATGATGGCCATTGGTTCAATTTACACCAAGGCAAACATTTTGACTATATTAACCCACACAGATACAAGGATACCCTTTCATTCTAGGTTTAAGACCTTAAGACACCAACTGATGTATAAAACAATCTTAAAATGATATATTTTGGTTTAGATACAAGCATCACGAACCCTATAACACAGAGGTCAACAACCTTTTCCGAGTCGAAATGCAGGCCGAGATCTACCGCTCAGATTATATATATATTTTTAACGTGACTTAAAAAAGCCTATGCAACATTACGTTATTAAAAACAGTACTTTAGTAATGAGGTTTGTGCAGTTGTCTATAGGCTCAATACATTATCACCGTATTGGATATTCTTAAATTGACCTGACAATTCTATTTCAAAACATGAGGTACAGTTGAAGTCTGAAGTTTACATACACCTTAGCCAAATACATTTAAACTCAGTTTTTCACAATTCCTGACATTTAATCCTAGTAAAAATGCCCTGTCTTAGGTCAGTTAGGATCACCACTTTATTTTAAGAATGTGAAATGTCAGAATAATAGTAGAGAGAATTATTTATTTCAGCTTTTATTTCTTTCATCACATTCCCAGTGGGTCAGAAGTTACCATACACTCAATTAGTATTTGGTAGCATTGCCTTTAAATTGTTTAACTGGGGTCAAACGTTTCGGGTAGCCTTCCACAAGCTTCCCACAATAATCAGGGTGAATTTTGGCCCATTTCTACTGGCAGAGCTGGTGTAACTGAGTCAGGTTTGTAGGCCTCTTTACTCGCACACACTTTTTTCAGTTCTGCCCACAAATTGTCTATAGGATTGCGGTCAGGGCTTTGTGACGGCCATTCCAATACCTTGACTTTGTTGTCCTTAAGCCATTTTTCCACAACTTTGGAAGTATGCTTGGGGTCATTGTCCATTTGGAAGATCCATTTGCGACCAAGCTTTAACTTCCTGACTGATGTCTTGAGATGTTGCTTCAATATATCCGCATAATTTGCCTACCTCATGATTCCATCTATTTTGTGAAGTGCACCAGTGCCTCCTGCAGCAAAGCACCCCCACAACATGATGCTGCCATCCCGTGCTTCACGGTTGGGATGGTGTTCTTCGGCTTGCAAGCCTCCCCCTTTTTCCTCCAAACATTGCGATGGTCATTATGGCCAAACAGTTCTATTTTTGTTTCATCAGACCAGAGGACATTTCTCCAAAAAGTATGATCTTTGTCCCCATGTGCAGTTGCAAACCGTAGTCTGGCTTTTTTATGGCGGTTTTGGAGCAGTGGCTTCTTCCTTGCTGAGCGGCCTTTCAGGTTATGTCGATATAGGACTCGTTTTACTGTGGATATAGATACTTTTGTACCTACCTTTTGTACAGAAAGCGTCTTCTTCCTGAGCGGTATGACGGCTGCGTGGTCCCATGGTGTTTATACTTGCGTACTATTGTTTGTACAGATGAACGTGGTACCTTCAGGCATTTGGAAATTGCTCCCAAGGATGAGCCAGACTTGTGGAGGTCTACAATTCTTTTTCTGAGGTCTTGGCTGATTTCTTTTGATTTTCCCATGATGTCAAGCAAAGAGTCACTGAGTTTGAAGGTAGACTTTTAAATACATCCACAGGTACACCTACAATTGACTCAAATTATGTCAATTAGCCTATCAGAAGCTTCTAAAGCCATGACATCATTTTCTGGAATTTTCCAAGCTGTTTAAAGGCACAGTCAACTTAGCTTATGTAAACTTCTGACCCACTGAAATTGTGATACAGTGAATTAGAAGTGAAATAATATGTCTGTAAACAATTGTTGGAAAAATTACTTGTGTCATGCACAAAGTAGATGTCCTAACCAACTTGCCAAAACTATAGTTTGTTAACAAGAAATTTGTGGAGTGGTTGAAAAACGAGTTTTAATGACTTCAACTTAAGTGTATGTAAACTTCCGACTTCAACTGTATATGATGACACCGGTAATACGTAATTCTTTGTATTACTTGTGAAGCATCAATTGAAATCATGAGCTTTTTTTTTTATTATTATTGGACTGATGGTGCCTGCGTCTGATGGTCAGTCTCAGCGGATGGAGGGAGGGAGGGGCCAAAAAGGAGACACCGTCTTCCAGCTGACGACGAAACTCGAGTCGCATTTCATTATTTCATGTGGTTACTCCTATAACCAGAGAACGTGAAATACCCCCTCGATATTATAAAGACACAAGCCGTTAATAACAAAGCAAGTGTCACGACTTCCGCCGAAGTCGGTGCCTCTCCTTGTTCGGGCGGTGTTCGGTGGTCGACGTCACCGGTCTTCTAGCCATCAACGATCCACTTTTCATTATCCATTTGTTTTGTCTGTTTTCCACACTTGGTTTCAATTCCCTCAATTACATGTTTTGTGTTTAACCCTCTGTTCCCCCACATGCCTTTGTGTGGGATTGTTTCTGTGTAGTGCTTGTGCACATTTGTACACTGGTGCGTTACGGGCTAGTTTTGTGCCCATGTACTCCCGTGTTTGTTTGAACCGTTCTGGGGTTGTTTATTAAACGACTAAGTTGTACCCAGTTTTGCTCTCCTGCGCTACAGCAAGTCTATCAATACACTTTCTCGCGTGAGTGGATAGGGAGAGGCCGTTTTATGGCTTATAAAAGTGATAAATAAAGTGTTGAATAAAAACTTAAAATTAAAGAGGGCCCCCCCGAATGGCCCAGTGGTCTAAGGTACTGCATCGCAGTGCTAGCTGTGTCACTATAGATTCTGGTTTTGATTCCAGGCTCTGTCGCAGCCGGCCGCGACCGGGAGACCCATGGGGCGGCGCACATTTGGCCCAGTGTCGTCCTGGGTTAGGGGAGGGTTTGGCCGGCAGGGACGTTCTTGTCCCATCGCGCACTAGCGACTCCTGTGGAAGGGCCGGATGCAGTGCACGCTGACACGGTCGCTAGGTGTACGGTGTTTCCTCTGACACATTGGTTTCTGAGTTAATGGTTGGGTTGTGTTTTGGGGGGACGCACAACTCTCAACCTTCGCCTCTCCATAGTCCATATGGGAGTTGCAGAGATGAGACAAGACTGTAACTACCAAATGGATAGCACGAAATTGGGGAGAAAAAAGGGGTAAAAATATTTTTACAAAAAAGAATAATAACAATAACTTAAACATGAACTCAGTCATAAAAACAGCATCTCTTTGCTGTATTCGTTGACAGTCTCTCTCTAGTCATGGTTTTTGAAATCTCACACAGTAGAGTCGACAACAAACTTCACTGTGGGTTGGTGGAAGCTGCAGACACTGATTGGCCAGTGGTAGGCCTCTAGGTGCAGTTGATTTGCTCTCCGAGCACGCCGGGTAGGGCGTGGGAACACTTCGACTACCTGGCGCACAGGGTAGCTGAAACAAGTGCACCTACCGAATCAGGACCACCCACCCACTCTCTAGTCTACGTCCCCTCCACTCCATCATCAGCCCAGACCATCCCCAGCCCCAGACCAGACCATCCCCAGCCCCAGACCAGACCATCCCCAGCCCAGACCAGCCCCAGACCAGACCATCCCCAGCCCAGACCATCCCCAGACCAGACCAGACCATCCCCAGACCAGACCATCCCCAGACCAGACCAGACCATCCCCAGACAAGACCATCCCCAGACCAGACCATCCCCAGACCAGACCAGACCATCCCCAGACAAGACCATCCCCAGACCAGACCATCCCCAGACCAGACCATCCCCAGCCCAGACCATCCCCAGACCAGACCATCCCCAGCCCAGATCAGACCAACCCCACTCCACTCCTCTCCACTTCACTGTGGCCCTCCACTCCAGCCCCAGCCAAAGCCCAGAACGTCCTCTGTGGCCCTGCCCTACCATCAGCCCATCAACCCATCAGCCCAGCCACCTTCCATCACTTCACTGCCCTACTACAGGCCCTCCAGCCCAGAAAGGACTATCATCTCCACTCTACTGTGGCCCGCCATCCCTCCATCCCTCCATCTCTCCATCCCTCCATCCCTCCATCCCACCATTCAACAATCCCTCCATCCCACCATCCCTCCATCCCACCATCCCTCCATCCCACCATCCTTCCATCCCTCCATCCCACCATCCCTCCATCCCTCCATCCCACCATCCCTCCATCCCTCCATCCCTCCATCCCTCCATCCCTCCATCCCTCCATCTCTCCATCCCACCATCCCACCATCCAACCATCCCTCCATCCAGCCATCCATCCCTCCAGCCCAGACCATCCTCTCCACTGTGGCCCTGCCCTCCGGTCCCCGGGTCAGCGGACACTCTGATTACCCAGGAGACCTTGACACAGCGGGGCAAAGCCGAGCGCTTTCATCACTGCCGGTGGGTCACCCCACAAAGCCTCGTTAAGGGATTCTCCGCTCGCCAATTAGCAAGGCTCAGAGTCAATTAGTTTTTGGCAAGCCGCCCCGGGGGGTCACATGGCATCTGCTGCAGACTGATGCTACCTGACAGACACAGGCCATGCAGGTCAGACGAGAGGACATGTCTGGAACATGCACACACACACGCACGCACACACGCACAGACACACACAACACTCGCACACACAGGATATGTGGTTGGTGGAGGGGAGAGGGGCTACCTGACAGACAGGCCAGGCAGATCAGATCTGGGAGAGGAGGTGGGGGGTGTAGAGAGGTGGTGGGGAGAGGAGGTGGGGGGTGGAGAGGAGTTGGGGAGAGGAGGTGGGGGGTGTAGAGAGGTGGTGGGGAGAGGAGGTGGGGAGAGGAGGTGGGGTGGGGAGAGGGGTGGTGAGGAGAGGAGGGGAGGTGGGGTGGGGAGAAGGGTGGTGAGGAGAGGAGGGGAGGGTGTAGAGGGGTGATGGGGAGAGGAGGTGGGGGGAGGAGGTGGGGAGAGGAGAAGAGAGGAGGTAGAGTGTAGAGGGGTTATGGGGAGAGGACGTGGCAGTGTAGAGGGGTGATGGGGGTTTGGAGGTGGAGAGTCGGATTCAAAGAGTCAGATTACGTCCAAAACAAATCAGGAAAATCGAACAACTACGTAGACACATTCACATAAGATCATCATTGTGTAATTCCCACCACTCTCAGCTGTTTTGTCTGCAATAAGAACACGTCATACCCTGATATGGTGCTTGTATTGCAGCCTCCAATGTGTTCTAGCCATGTACAGTCACACACTCAAATAAGTAGTAGCCTTCGCGTTCCACCTTCCTTCATGTTTGACTAAATTATACACCAGTCCCATATTCTAGATGGCCCACAGTTCTCCCAGGGACTGATATGGTGTTTGTGAGACCTGGAGCCTTAATGTTTTATGCAGTGTCTTAGCAGAGGCCTCCCAGACACAGCTCTGTTTGAAGGAATGGAAAACAAATAAAGCATCTTTGTGAGGTAAAATCCTACCCAAGCATCCCTGCTTCTCCCCTGCCTCCCCCCTGCTCCCCCACTTCCCCCATTCTCCCCTGCTTCTTCCCTGCTTCTCCCCTGCTTCTTCCCTGCTTCCCACCTGCTAACGTGCTGCTCCCCTGATCATCCCCTGTTCCCCTGCTTCTCCCCTGCTCCCCCATCTGCTCCCCTGCTTCTCTGGTTCTCCCATGCTTTCCTAGAAATAGTGGAACATGATGAGTACAGTAGAGAGGGACGTCAACATCTGGAGATGGTTGTGGCATGAAAGAATGCAGCCGCCAACGATTGAGAGCGAGAGCGAGAGAGAGCGAGAGAGAGAGAGAGAGAGAGAGAGAGAGAGAGAGAGAGAGAGAGTGAGTGGAGAGGGGATCCTGAGAATATTTAGATAATGGAGGGGAGAAAAACTGACAGGGAGAACAGCCAGGACACACAAACGCACACACGCACGCACACACACACACACACACACACACACACACACACACACACACACGGTCGTGACTAGCTAGCTGGCATAGTCTGCATATTGAGCATCGAAGGACTAATTCGTGTTCCTAACCCAGACATGTTAACAGTATCAGCCTGTCCATCATTTCCACATCAGTGATCTAAGGGCTTGATATGGCCATATTTTAGCATGTCCATCAACACACGCCAGCATGCACACACACACAAGCACACATATACACACACACACGTACGCACCCTTATGTACGTATGCATGCATGCACAGACACAGACACACACACACACACGCCACACCCAGACACCCACACACTCACACACCACACATACAACATACACACCACACACACACACACACACACACACAAAGACACACACACAGCAGGGCTCAAAACTGTGACCATTTAGTTGCATGCTGAAACCCTTTGACTTGGCTGTGCAAGTTAGATTTTTTATTGGTCTCACTGGTGCAATCTGCACATTCTACCGGGTCACCTCAAACCTCCTATTGGTGGATAAAACCATGAATCTGTCAACAGAAACAGCCACATGATTGGACAGGGTTGCTTTAATGCAGGTTTGTAGGCAACTGTAGGCCTAATTAAAATGAACTCACAGTCAGCTATTGTGTTAATTGATGACTAATTCCCGTGAATCATTTTTTGGATTGAAAAAGTATAAACCAAATTTTGATCCAATTCATATGCTCTCTTAAACTCAAACAAATTGGCTTTAAATATAACGCGTAATAATACCTAACGTAGTACTGTATACAGCTGCTAGTAGCCTACAGTTGATCAGACAAAAAAAAATGTATTTTTCCATTATTTAACTAGACAAGTCAGTTGAGAACAAATTCTTATTTTCAACGACGGCCTAGGAACAGTGGGTTAACTGCCTTGTTCAGAGGCAGAACAACAGATTGTTACCTTGTCAGCTCAGGGATTCGATCTTGCAACCTTTTGGTTACTAGTCCAACACTCTAACCACTAGGCTACCTGCCATGCAATAGCCAGCATGTCAGATCTCTACTGTTTACGTGTAGAGGCTGCTACATTTACGGAATAGTTTTTTTGCTTGTGTCTGTCAGGAGTGATGTGTTATCATGCTTGCTAAATAAATACCGGAGGAAAGTAGAGATCGCCTTGAGCTTTGTGCCCAGCCTGCAAGACCTGCGATTTCTGTGAATTTGATTGGTCAAACAATGCGATTTCTGTGAATTTGATTGGTCAAGACATGCGATTTCTGTGAATTTGATTGGTCAAGACATGCGCACTCCGAGTCTGCAGCAGCACTCCGATGTGAAGGACAGAGAAATGGTGTGAGTGGACAAGTCATGAGGCAAATCTGTCTAAAAAGCCCCTCTTTTTAAAACTTCACCGGCTCCAGCAGAAAAACTGACTGTTTTGGAGAGCCTGGCGTGCCCAAAGTAAAATGCCTCCCATTTAGGCCCAGAAAATGGGATATGCATATATTTAGTACCATTGGATAGGAAACACTCTGAATTTTCCAAAACTGTTAACCATTTGTCTGTGGGTCAATCACAACGCATTTGGCAGGCAAAACCCTGAGGAATCTCTGTCCTGAAAAAAGTCATTTTGACACATTGCTCATTTTGAGCCCTCCTATCCAAAATGACCATATATAGGCATGTGAACTCAGTGCACGTCGCTTCCTTATGATGTCATCAACCACGAGACGGTGTTTTACTCCATCTTGGGGAATTTCGGCCATTGATAAACAGCTTGGAACGAGAGACCACGCTATGAAAACTCTTCAGAGTCTTGGCGTGCATGAGAAAGCGCTGTGCCTTATTTATCGTTTTTAGCGTTCAGTTTATATTCCGGCTGATTTATAATAGTACATATACGTAAAAGGGTTCCTAAGGATACATTTAAAACTATGTTTGATTGTTTTTGGACAAGTTTATAGGTAACATTTGAGCGAGTTGGCGCCCGGCGTTTCAAAAGAGTAATGGAGGCTGTCGTTTTGCATGAACCAAATGGAGGATTTATGGATAAAAGACGTTACTTTTTCTAACAAAAGAACCATGGATTGTCTTCGTTGGACACTTAGGAAGACCTCAGCATAAGTTCTTCAACAGGTAATTACTTTGTTTTCGCTGTGAAATGTGTTATGTGTGTGCCATGATTGCTAATCGATACATGGCTATTGGAAAATATGTGAGGTGCTACCCTCAAACAAATGAATGTGCTGCTTTCGCCGTAAAGCCTTTTTGAAATCTGACAACGCTGTGATATTGCCAAGAAACAGAGCTTTTGATGAGTATGGAACACTTGTATATAGCTGGATGTTTAATAATTATATTTTCGGATTTTAAATCTGGCGCTACAGGTTTTAGCTGGTAGTGTCGGGATGATCCCGCTAGCGACCCACTGGTATTTGAGTTGTTAATGCATTTGCGTCAATATATTTTATTAAACTAAATCACAAGCTAAATTAAAAACTGTTTAAAAGTGCCGTGGCAAATGGAAGAAAGAGAAATTGTGCCCAAAGCAAATAGGTTAAAAACAAGCCCTTTTTAACACTTGTGCATCAATATTTTTTACTAAACTAAATCAGAAGTGCTGCCCCAGCTGATTGAAAAAGGCAGATGCCAGCTGGTGGGCCTGTATGGCTTTGAAATACGGAGCATGAAAAATGCACATCGACCCTCCAATATGTCTGTTATGCCATATTACACATATTCACCTCCATTGAACAAAAACAGCAGAACATTCTGAAGCCCTATTTTGACAGTATTCTTTTTAAAATTCATGCCAATTACTGAATTATTTCTTGAATATCATCTCAGTAGTCTATTAACTTAGGGAGTAGCGGGGCGCTAGCGGGCCGTTCCCGATACTAACCGGTGAAATGTAAGGTGCCAAATTCTATATCCAAAAGTTGAATTATTAAACATTCATCAATACACAAGTGTTGCATAGTCATCAACAGCTCTGCTTCTTGGCAATATCACAGCGTTGTCAGATTTCAAAAAGGCTTTACGGCGAAAGCACAACATTTGATTGTTTGAGGATAGCACCTCATATATTATCTACATTAGCATAAATTCATATCCAGCGCGGGTCACACAAAACCCATATCAGAGCTAAAAAATATCACTTACCTTTTGAAGAACTTCTGCTGAGGGCTTCCCAAGTGTCCAACGAAGACATCCAATGGTTCTTTTGTTAGAGAAAGTCATTTATTAAATCCATAAATCTCTGTTTGGTTGGCGCGTTATGTTCATAAAATCCACCGTTTAGTGCCCATTGAACCGTGAAGAGAACACGTTCAAATTATACCTATAAACTTTCTACAAACAAATCAAACATCATTTTTAATGTATCCTTAGGTTATCGTTTTATGTATATTTACTGAACGACCAGACGATAACGTGAACAATAGGAAAGGAAAATAAAGTGGGGCGTGCTCACAATCTCGCGCCCGTCAAACGTTGTTGACAAAAGTGGTCCCCTGACTACTTCCTCTTCCTATCTGTTCTGCTTAGTGCTAGAGCCTCCAGACACTGTATAAAGACTGTTGACATCTAGTGGAAGCCATAGGTACTGCAGTCTCAGTCCTAGTTAAAATAGAAATGAATAGGCAGCCTGGAGAAGAAGGTCATGTACAAAAAAAACTGCAAATCCATATGGCTTTTCCTCGGGTTTTCGCCTGCTTTATCAGTTCTGTTATACTCACATACATTATTTTAACACTTTTAGAAACTTCAGAGTGTTTCCTATCCAATAGCACTAATTATGTGCATATCCTAGTTTGTGGGCCTGAGTGGCAGGCATTTTACTTTGGGCACGCCAGACTCTCCAAAACCGTCACCTCTGCTGCCGCTCCCTAAGAAGTGAAAAAGCATTAGGATGACTTTAAAATGACTTTAGAATGACTTAAGGATGACTTTAGGATGACCAGAATGCTTTTAGGATGCTTTAGGATGACTTTAGAATGACTTTAGAGGATGAATCTAGAATGACTTTAGAATGACTGTAGAATGACTTTAAGGGGATTGGAAATGTGACCAAATCATGGACTTGAGCCACCACTGAAAATTTGCCACCAGGGGAAACCTGTTTGGATAACATCGGTGTAGCGATAAAGACCCAGACTGAAGCTAGACAGGTGAGGAGGTCTGACTGGCTGGGGAGATTTGCCTTCCGCTGCCATACCAACCTGTGTGTGTGTGAGTGTTATTTGGCTTGTTTTTTTCTTTGGCCTCTCGCTTTCACTGCATGTCAGTGTCTCTATCTCTCTATCTCTCAGTCAGTGTAATAATCTCACTCCATAGTGCTCTGTTCAAAAGTAGGGCACTTCATAGGGAATAGAGTGCAATTTGGGACACATGCCAGGAAGTGTTCCGTCTGTCATTATGACACACATTATCTTTTTCTCTCTCTCACACACACGCACACACACACACACACACACACACACACACACAGCTGCTGGTGTGTCTGAGCAACACAAGTCATCTGCTAACACCCAGATCATTCTGGAGGAAGAGACGGGTTAGAGAAACTACTTGATTATCTAATCCCCCTCTCCCTCATGCTCCACGTGAAACAAGAATTCAAGTACTGAAACATCCTCTCATCACCTTGTGCAAATAAAGTACTGAAACATCTTCATCACAATATCCCACTCTCCCACGCGGAATAGCCTGAAGCCACAGGGCTCTTCTCACAGGCTCTATTGTCCTACGTGGGAACATTGCGACCTGATTACATATACATTGAATACTACATTGAATACTACATTAAATACTTATTGGCTCTTTTACACTGGGGGTCAATAGGAAAGGATGTTGGATTTCCCTAATCTGTGGGCGTGGTCGAGGGGAGTTCCTTATTATAGGAATAGGGTTTCGTTTAGCATGATTAACACAGCATATTGGCCAGAGCACACTAAACAGTGGGTATTTATTAACACAGCATATTGGCCAGAGCACACTAAACAGTGGGTATTTATTAACACAGCATATTGGCCAGAGCACACTAAACAGTCTGGAGTTATTAACACAGCATATTGGCCAGAGCACACTAAACAGTGAGGAGTTATTAACACAGCATATTGGCCAGAGCACACTAAACAGTGAGGAGTAATTAACACAGCATATTGCCCAGAGCACACTAAACAGTCTGGAGTTATTAACACAGCATATTGGCCAGAGCACACTAAACAGTGAGGAGTTATTAACACAGCATATTGGCCAGAGCACACTAAACAGTGGGTAGTTATTAACACAGCATATTGGCCAGAGCACCCTAAACAGTGGGTAGTTATTAACACAGCATATTGGCCAGAGCACACTAAACAGTCTGGAGTTATTAACACAGCATATTGGCCAGATCACACTAAACAGTAGGTAGTTATTAACACAGCATATTGGCCAGAGAAAAAAACACAGTGGGTAGTTATTAACACAGCATATTGGCCAGAGCACACTAAACAGTGGGGAGTTATTAACACAGCATATTGGCCAGAGCACACTAAACAGTCTGGAGCAATTAACACAGCATATTGGCCAGAGCACACTAAACAGTGGGGAGTTATTATCACAGCATATTGGCCAGAGAAAAAAACACAGTGGGTAGTTATTAACACAGCATATTGGCCAGAGCACACTAAACAGTGGGGAGTTATTAACACAGCATATTGGCCAGAGCACACTAAACAGTGGGGAGTTATTAACACAGCATATTGGCCAGAGCACACTAAACAGTGTGGAGTTATTAACACAGCATATTGGCCAGAGCACACTAAACAGTGGGTAGTTATTAACACAGCATATTGGCCAGAGCACACTAAACAGTGGGTAATTATTAACACAGCATATTGGCCAGATCACATTAAACAGTGTGAAGTTATTAACACAGCATATTGGCCAGAGCACACTAAACAGTGGGTAGTTATTAACACAGCATATTGGCCAGATCACACTAAACAGTGAGGAGTTATTAACACAGCATATTGGCCAGATAAAAAAACCACAGTGGGTAGTTATTAACACAGCAAATTGGCCAGATCACACTAAACAGTGGGGAGTTATTAACACAGCATATTGGCCAGAGCACACTAAACAGTGGGTATTTATTAACACAGCATATTGGCCAGAGCACACTAAACAGTGGGTATTTATTAACACAGCATATTGGCCAGAGCACACTAAACAGTCTGGAGTTATTAACACAGCATATTGGCCAGAGCACACTAAACAGTGAGGAGTTATTAACACAGCATATTGGCCAGAGCACACTAAACAGTGAGGAGTAATTAACACATCATATTGCCCAGAGCACACTAAACAGTCTGGAGTTATTAACACAGCATATTGGCCAGAGCACCCTAAACAGTGGGTAGTTATTAACACAGCATATTGGCCAGAGCACACTAAACAGTCTGGAGTTATTAACACAGCATATTGGCCAGATCACACTAAACAGTAGGTA
>CM059807.1:4442054-4492054 GCA_030435695.1 Brachymystax lenok tsinlingensis
AGGGGAACGGTGGTCATATTAGGGGAACGGTGGAATATTAGGGGAAAAGTGGTCATATTAGGGGAACAGTGGTCATGTTAGGGGAACAGTGGTCATATTAGGGGAACGGTGGTCATATTAGGGGAACGGTGGAATATTAGGGGAACAGTGGTCATATTATGGGAACAGTGTGTACAGTGGGGCAAAAAAGTATCTAGTCAGCCACCAATTGTGCAAGTTCTCTCACTTAAAAAGATGAGAGAGGCCTGTAATTTTCATCATAGGTACACTTCAACTATGACAGACAAAATGAGGAAGAAAAATCCAGAAAATCACATTGTAGGATTTTTAATGAATATATTTGCAAATTATGGTGGAAAATAAGTATTTGGTCACATACAAACAAGCAAGATTTCTGGCTCTCACAGACCTGTAACTTCTTCTTTAAGAGGCTCCTCTGTCTTCCACTCGTTACCTGTATTAATGGCACCTGTTTGAACTTGTTATCAGTATAAAAGACACCTGTCCACAACTTCAAACAGTCACACTCCAAACTCCACTATGGCCAAGACCAAAGAGCTGTCAAAGGACATCAGAAACAAAATTGTAGACCTGCACCAGGTTGGGAAGACTGAATCTGCAATAGGTAAGCAGCTTGGTTTGAAGAAATCAACTGTGGGAGCAATGATTAGGAAATGGAAGACATACAAGACCACTGATAATCTTCCTCGATCTGGGGCTCCACGCAAGATCTCACCCCGTGGGGTCAAAATGATCACAAGAACGGTGAGCAAAAATCCCAGAACCACACGGGGACCTAGTGAATGACCTGCAGAGAGCTGGGACCAAAGTAACAAAGCCTACCATCAGTAACACACTACGCCGCCAGTGACTCAAATCCTGCAGTGCCAGACGTGTCCCCCTGCTTAAGCCAGTACATGTTCAGGCCCGTCTGAAGTTTGCTAGAGAGCATTTGGATGATCCAGATGAGGATTGGGAGAATGTCATATGGTCAGATGAAACCAAAATAGAACTTTTTGGTAAAAACTCAACTCGTCGTGTTTGGAGGACAAAGAATGCTGAGTTGCATCCAAAGAACACCATACCTACTGTGAAGCATGGGGGTGGAAACATCATGCTTTGGGGATGTTTTTCTGCAAAGGGACCAGGATGACTGATCCGTGTAAAGGAAAGAATGAATGGGGCCATGTATCTTGAGATTTTGAGTGAAAACCTCCTTCCATCAGCAAGGGCATTGAAGATGAAACGTGGCTGGGTCTTTCAGCATGACAATGATCCCAAACACACCGCCCGGGCAACGAAGGAGTGGCTTCGTAAGAAGCATTTCAAGGTCCTGGAGTGGCCTAGCCAGTCTCCAGATCTCAAACCCATAGAAAATCTTTGGAGGGAGTTGAAAGTCCGTGTTGCCCAGCGACAGCCCCAAAACATCACTGCTCTAGAGGAGATCTGCATGGAGGAATGGGCCAAAATACCAGCAACAGTGTGTGAAAACCTTGTGAAGACTTACAGAAAACGTTTGACCTCTGTCATTGCCAACAAAGGGTATATAACAAAGTATTGAGATAAACTTTTGTTATTGACCAAATACTTATTTTCCACCATAATTTGCAAATAAATAAATTAAAAATCCTACAATGTGATTTTCTGGATTTCTTTTTCTCATTTCGTCTGTCATAGTTGAAGTGTAACTATGATGGAAATTACAGGCCTCTCTCATCTTTTTAAGTTGGAGAACTTGCACAATTGGTGGCTGACTAAATACTTTTTTGCCCCACTGTACCATATTCTGCCCATGTGAATGAATGTATATACTGTAGGCCTTGGCTCAACAAGCTCTCACATTCTCAAGTCAGAATTAGATGTTCATTCATGTTTCTGAAACGACAAATTTCGATGTTGTTCCAAACGTCAAGGGGAAACTGGGAACCGTTGGCTTTCTTCAAATGCATCCGACCTTCTCCCCACCTATGTTGCCTGAAAGTATTTCAGGAGCTCTTCCAGTTGACATTCCGGGTGCTGAAAGAACTGGGTATCCAGCAGGTAATCGATGCATTCGCACATCAGCCGGTGGGATGAATGTGAGTGCGCCGAGCTTCCTGATCTCTTGGGTGTACTCTGTGTCGTTTAGGTACTTTTTGTCACACTGGGAAACGTTTGTACTTTTCGGCCAAATGACCTGTTTCATGTGAAAGAAGCAACCCCGGTTGTGGGTCCCAGGAAACACCTTGGTGATTAAAATCTGCCGACTCGAAGTCAGTCATGATGGTGCTGGTTTCCGGTCAGGCCTCAGGCTCTCCAGCGCCGCAAATGCACGAGCGTATGTCCCCTAAAATAGAAAATATATTGTTAGACCTAATGTTTTGGCCTACATCTTTTTTTACAAATGTTTTATGAACATTTACATAAAACATTGTCAATAGTAATTGTTGATACATACCTCAATCTTATTGGGAAGCAACATGATCACCATCATGCAACCCGTGAATGGTTTAAACCTGGCTGAACAAAGGAGGGTTGTCTTGAATGTTCCATCTGCAGACCAGTCCAAACCAGCTGCACAGGTACTTAAAGTTGCGGTTGTGGTTGTGAAGATCAGTATTCTGTTTGTCCAGGGTCCACAAGTCATGCTGGAGGAACATATCACTGTTGTAGCCCTGATAGCTGTCAGGATGACTAGTTAGGAGAGGGATGTAGGTACAGGAGGTGCCGCGTTGTTTTCTTTTTCAGTAAAATGCTTTCTGCAATATGTGAACTTTCATGTGTCTTAATAACAAACTTGAATAACATCTGTAAATACGAACAATGTTGTTAAATTACAAGCCCAGTTGGTTTAGCCACGGAAAGACAGGAACCTTCTCGCTAGCCATGATTGGCTGAGATAATGGATGGGCTGGACATGCCGAGAGATGAGTTCGGATTGGTCTGCCATGTGGCATGCTTCTGTCTATAACATGAGCTGCTCAGTATGTGTAGGTAATCCTTTCTAACGGGACAATTTTGAAAGATATCACGAAAAACTGCATAAGTGTTGCTAATGCTCTCCACTTTCTGGAGGACCGGGTTTTGACACCAGTGGAATGCCCGGTGGAAGCAGAGTATGATGGCTAAGGGGATGGAGAACATTTTGGCATTTGATTGCAAATAATGCAGAGGGTGTCAAAAAGAGAACACACAGAAGAAGGCTATTGTATAATCATTGTGTATTGTATGTCTCCGGGTTAGATCTTCAAACTAAAGGCAACCATGGCATCTATGACAGAGAGAGGGAAGCGGCAATCTATGTATATGGGTAAGAGAGTCTAGCTAGCAAAATGTTCAGATATTATATGTCTCTAATTTTGTCAGAAAGTCGTTTTCATTGCTAAGTTAAAGCGTACTGTTAGCTAGATACCTCAAGTTAGCTGGCTAGCTCGCTAGCTAACGTTACATGTATCTGCGTAGTAATATTATTCGTATCTCAGAGCCATTTGCATTGCCAGTTATAGCCTAATGTTAACAAGATAGCTAACATTGAACCTAGCTAGTTGGTTAGCTTTAGCTACCGGCAGATTCATGCAAGGTAGTAATGTTATGATTTGGGATTATGGTTCCTTGTTTAGCTTGCTAGCTAGCTACACGTATCAACAAAAGACTCCACTATGCAAGTAACCATTCCACTGTACCGTTTACACCCTGTGTATCCTGTGTATGTGACAAATCAACATAGATTTTATTTGATATAGTGTGTGTTTTACCAGAGACGGTAATGTGAAGAACAGCATGATCTGCACCAACATCAGATTAGGACGTAACGGTAGGCCAACGAGACAGTGTCCAAGTTCCAATTCTCTGGTAGAATGCCCTGCTTTTACTTAGTCTCACTCACAACCGTAAGCTATGTTCTGTAATTAGCTCACCGTTAACTTGTAAATAATGATCTTGTTGTGAGTTTATTTCCCTGTAATAATGAATACAAATTAGCTAAAGTTAAGATGTTGTCAGATATATGATATGATATTATTTGAACTGGCTAACCAGCTAACTTAACATTAGCTAGCTATATGGTCATTATTTGAACTGGCTATCCAGCTAACTTAATGCTAGCTAGCCAGCTAACAAGCTAGAAACGAACCAAAACATTGTTGAGAACATGCCTTTTAGTTGCCTGGTTTGGTAGATTGACATAAACTAAATACATTTTTAAACGGTTTATTGGTGTTAAAATACACCAGTTATGCTACTTTGGAACACCAGGCTGCTGATGTCATGCAGCTTGTCGTTTTTGTCTTTATACTTTTTCACACATTTCGGACGACAATAGAATGTTCATGATGTCACTGCAACAACTGTCTACAGACATGTCAATAGACGTAGTATAAACCAGCCTTTGGTCTTGAAATGTTTGGTTGTTTACTAAACTACTCACTCTGTTTAGCACATGGCCTCGTATGTGAATCCTTAAAAGAGATGGAGCGGGGCTAAAGGCTTAAGAGGGTGTGAATGATTCTGAATGGGCGGAGACAAAGAAGAGCTCTGCAGCAGGTACCAAAACATTCAAGGGTCATTTTCTCAAAAGTGACGTTACATCGATTTTCAAAGCATAATTACTTCTTCATTGTTACTCAACTGTAGTGTATGACATACCATTTTGTAGCTCTGTGTCTATACTTTTATCCAATGTAAAAAACAAAATTTCTAATTTTGCCACAAAAGACTGAATCGAGCCGGTTGGTCACGTACACTATATATACAGCAGTATGTGGACACCCCTTCAAATGAGTGGATCCCGCAATTTCAGCCACACCTGTTGCTGACAGGTGTATAAAATTGAGCACATAGCTATGCAATCTCCAGAGACAAATATTTGGCAGTAGAATGGCCTTACTGAAGAGCTCAGTTACTTTCAACGTGGCACCGTCACAGGATGCAACCTTTCCAACAACTCAGTTCGTCAAATTTCTGCCCTGCAAGAGCTGCCCCCGGTCAACTGTAAGTGCTGTTACTGTGAAGTGGAAACGTCTAGGAGCATCAACGGCTCAGCTGCCAAGTGGTAGGCCACACAAGCTCACAGAACAGGACTGCCAAGTGCTGAAACGCATAAAAACCGTCTGTCCTCGGTTGCAACACTCACTACCGAGTTCCAAACTGCCTCTCGAAGCAACGTCAGCACAAGAACTGTTCGCCAGGGAGCTTCATGAAATGTGTTTCCATGGCTGAGCTGCCGAACACAAGCCTAAGATCACCATGCGCAATGCCTAGCGTCGGCTGGTCATGTAGTGTATGTTATGAAAAGGTAGTCCAAACTATAGCAGTATTAATTATTATTATTATTATTTATTGTATTTTATTACTGTAGCTTCACCTGTGTCCTGGTCAGCCAGGGTAGGGTAGCACTTTATATTCTTCTTTATTGAAAATGGGAACAATGGGAGAGATGGACAAACACTCATTTCAAAACAAATATGGACTATTTTTTGAGTATCAAAATAGCTTTAAAAGATGTCCTTGCTTTAAAGTTGAACCTCGGATAGCCAACTCAAAATATGGTATTCTGTTCTTTTGAAATAGACTACATTTTCCGTATCATAAGGACAATAAATGAAATTGCTACAGGCCAAATGGATTTTGTGATGTTGTCCTATATTAAATTGACTTATAAGACTGGTAAAATGTTTGGGGAAAACGCAGACATTTTATATAAACCTGTAGAAGAAAAAAACAGAGGAAAGGAAGCGCTGCTAAGATACACAACAGTAGGTTCTGGTAGACAGAAGGTGCTCTTTGGTAAACGGGGTAAATTGGTCATCAGAAAGAAAGGAGGACCAAGGCACTCTTCATATAATGAATTCAAATGCCTTTATTTTTGTATGGCATGTTCAATGGAAACAAAGTTTTAAAACTCTGACGCGTTTCGGCTGCATGGCCTTCGTCACGAGAGCACTACTTTGTTTCCATTGAACATGCCATGTAAATAAAGGCATTTTAATTCATTATATGAAGAGTGCCTTGGTCCTCCTTTCAATTTGATTTTATATAAACCATTGGATTTCTGTTGTCCAATTTCATAATAATTTTTTGTTTTCAGACATTAGGCCTACCCATGTGTCTCTCCTCACTCAGAAAGCCTGATCACTGATTTCAATACCAAAGCTGATAATTGTGACTTGATTGAATTGGAATGATGTGAATAATGATGATGGCGGTGAGAGCCCAGTGTAACCTTACCCTTTAATCATAGTCTGTTGTTACTTTGTGTCTCTAAAATCACAATGTTTCCATTTACTGAATTACCATTTTGGGGGGGAATGCTATAGCCTATATATAATATTAAGCCCATATGAACACATGTATTGTAGCCCATATAAAGAACTGCTATGCATGATTTAATGAAAAGCAGCAAAGAGACACAACATTGTTTCACATTCTTTAATAACAGACTCATAAACAGAAACAGGCAAAAGTCTGTACAGCTGGCTTCAAAGTTTCCCCCCGCCTAATAGGCCTACAAGGAAACTCGACGTATCTCGACAAAGTTTATTGCTCGAGGGGGGTCTGTGCACTGCGTAGTACCTTCCACAAAAAAAGTTTTGCTAATCAAAAAGGCACGTGTAAGCCTTCACGACCATGTGGGTGTGTGTTGACCATGTTAAGTCCTTCACGACCATGTGGGTGTGTGTTGACCATGTTAAGTCCTTCACGACCATGCGGGTGTGTGTTGACCATGTTAAGTCCTTCACGACCATGTGGGTGTGTGTTGACCATGTTAAGTCCTTAACGACCATGTGGGTGTGTGTTGACCATGTTAAGTCCTTAACGACCATGTGGGTGTGTGTTGACCATGTTAAGTCCTTCACGACCATGCGGGTGTGAGTTGACCATGTTAAGTCCTTAGTGATGTGGATACACCAAGAAACTGCAGCCCTGTCGATGTGTCTTTCTTCTGTAGTCTACGATCAGCCCCTTGGTCTTACTGACGTTGAGGGACAGGTTGCTGCCCTGGCACTACCACGCCACACTGCCAGGTCTCGTCACCGTCGGTGATCAGGCCTACCGCCATTGTGTCGTCAGCACACTTGATGATGGTTTTGTGCCACACAGTTGTGGGTGAACAGGGAGTACAGGAGGGGACTTAGCACACATCCCTGAGGTGCCCTCGTGTTGATGGTCAGTGTTTGTGGATGTGTTGAATAAAAGAGGATCACCACTTTACCTCCCTCAGCCTCTCCCCTGCCCATGTGAGTTCTCTCTCCCCCCACCCCCTCCACCGCCCATGTGAGTTCTCTCCCCCACCCCTCCACCTACCATGTGAGTTCTCTCTCCCCCACCCTCCACCTACCATGTGAGTTCTCTCTCCCCCCACCCCCTCCACCGCCCATGAGAGTTCTCTCTCCCTCTGCCCCATCCCTACCATGAGAGTTTGTGTGTGTATGTGATAGAGTTTCCCTCCACGACTGCACCTCCATGCCTCCAGCCCGATCTTCTTAACTGGGCGATTAAAACCCCACCCCAGGCCATAGAAATAGAAGGAATAGAACGACGCCCCCATTCAAGTCTGCAGGTAGGGGCGGCAGGTAGCCTAGTGGTCAGAGCGTTGCAAGATCGAAAGGTTGCAAGATCGAATCCCCGAGCTGACAAGGTAAAAATCTGTCGTTCTGCCCCCTGAACGAGGCAGTTAACCCCACTGTTCCTAGGCCGTCGTTGTAAATAAGAATTTGTTCTCAACTGACTTGCCCTGGTTAAATACAAAGTCAATGATGGCATAACATTTGGACTGGTGGCCATTGCGAGTGTACACACAGAAGTGAAAGCAGGAAGTGGTTTGTTGAATCAACTCAACTGGCATCAAATGCATTCTGTTGCACGAGTCACATCATTTGAATGAACATTCTACATTACCATGGAAATAGCTGCATCACAATACCAAGCAGCCATTGCTAGTGTACCCAATGAAATTACCAGTCATATTACCAGGGTTAGAGGTTCCAAGCCTATTCTATTTCTATGCCCCTTGGCCCGGTGGACCCCATCGCGCCTCTTTTATTTCACAGACAACCTGAAATAAAAGTTCCAAACCCCCCCACCATCCTTGACCCACCCCTCTTCACCCCTCTCTCCCCATCTTCACCCCTCTCTCCCGCACTCCATCCCTCTCTGCACCCTCCACCCCTCTCTCTCCCCTTCCATCCCTCTCATCCACCTTCATCTATCTCCTCTCTTCACCTCTCTCTCCCATCCACCCCTCTCTCCCCTCTCCAGCCATCTCTCCCTCCATCCCTCCCCTCTACCCCTCTGTCCCCTCTTCACCCATCCACATTTACATGTCAGTCATTTAGCAGACGCTCTTATACAGAGAGACTTACAGTAGTGAGTCATTTAGCAGACGCTCTTATACAGAGAGACTTACAGTAGTGAGTCATTTAGCAGACGCTCTTATACAGAGAGACTTACAGTAGTGAGTCATTTAGCAGACGCTCTTATCCAGAGAGACTTACAGTAGTGAGTCATTTAGCAGACGCTCTTATCCAGAGAGACTTACAGTAGTGAGTCATTTAGCAGACACTCTTATCCAGAGAGACTTACAGTAGTGAGTCATTTAGCAGACGCTCTTATACAGAGAGACTTACAGTAGTGAGTCATTTAGCAGACGCTCTTATCCAGAGAGACTTACAGTAGTGAGTCATTTAGCAGACGCTCTTATACAGAGAGACTTACAGTAGTGAGTCATTTAGCAGACTCTCTTATCCAGAGAGACTTACAGTAGTGAGTCATTTAGCAGACGCTCTTATACAGAGAGACTTACAGTAGTGAGTCATTTAGCAGACGCTCTTATCCAGAGAGACTTACAGTAGTGAGTCATTTAGCAGACGCTCTTATCCAGAGAGACTTACAGTAGTGAGTCATTTAGCAGACGCTCTTATACAGAGAGACTTACAGTAGTGAGTCATTTAGCAGACGCTCTTATACAGAGAGACTTACAGTAGTGAGTCATTTAGCAGACGCTCTTATACAGAGAGACTTACAGTAGTGAGTCATTTAGCAGACGCTCTTATACAGAGAGACTTACAGTAGTGAGTCATTTAGCAGACGCTCTTATCCAGAGAGACTTACAGTAGTGAGTCATTTAGCAGACGCTCTTATACAGAGAGACTTACAGTAGTGAGTCATTTAGCAGACGCTCTTATACAGAGAGACTTACAGTAGTGAGTCATTTAGCAGACGCTCTTATCCAGAGAGACTTACAGTAGTGAGTCATTTAGCAGACGCTCTTATCCAGAGAGACTTACAGTAGTGAGTCATTTAGCAGGCGCTCTTATCCAGAGAGACTTACAGTAGTGAGTCATTTAGCAGACGCTCTTATCCAGAGAGACTTACAGTAGTGAGTCATTTAGCAGATGGCCTTATCCAGAGAGACTTACAGTAGTGAGTCATTTAGCAGATGGCATCATCCAGAGAGACTTACAGTAGTGAGTAATTTAGCAGACAATCTTATCCAGAGAGACTTACAGTAGTGAGTCATTTAGCATACTCTCTTATCCAGAGAGACTTACAGTAGTGAGTCATTTAGCAGACAATCTTATCCAGAGAGACTTACAGTAGTGAGTCATTTAGCAGACTCTCTTATCCAGAGAGACTTACAGTAGTGAGTCATTTAGCAGATGGCCTCATCCAGAGAGACTTACAGTAGTGAGTCATTTAGCAGACAATCTTATCCAGAGAGACTTACAGTAGTGAGTCATTTAGCAGATGGCCTTATCCAGAGAGTCTTGAAGTAGTGAGTCATTTAGCAGATGGCCTTATCCAGAGAGACTTACAGTAGTGAGTAATTTAGCAGATGGCCTTATCCAGAGAGACTTACAGTAGTGAGTCATTTAGCAGATGGCCTCATCCAGAGAGACTTACAGTAGTAGACGAAATCAGATCAAGGGTTGCCTTTCAGAGAGACATCCGAGACTGCAACGTTCTTTGCTTCACGGAAACATGGCTCTCTCAGGACACCTTATCGGAGTCGGTACAGCCACCTGGTTTCTCCATGCATCGCGCCGACAGAAACAAACTTCTTTCTGGTAAGAAGAAGGGTGGGGGTGTGTGTCTTATGATTAACGCGACGTGGTGTGATCATAACAACATACAGGAACTCAAGTCCTTTTGTTCACCTGACATAGAATTCCTTGCAATCAAATGCAGACCGCATTATCTACCAAGAGAATTCTCCTCGATTATAATCACAGCCGTGTACATCCCCCCTCAAGCTGACACATCGACAGCACTGAAAGAAATTCATCGGACTCTATGTAAACTGGAAACCACATATCCTGAGGCTGCATTTATTGTGGCTGGGGATTTTAATAAGGCTAATTTAAGAACAAGGCTCCCGAAATTTTACCAGCATATCGAATGTGCCACCCGGGCTGGTAAAATCCTGGATCATTGTTATTCCAACTTCCGTGATGCATACAAGGCTATTCTCCGCCCTCCTTTCGGCAAGTCTGACCATGACTCCATTTTGTTGCTCCCAGCCTACAAACAGAAACTAAAACAGGAAACGCCCGTTCTCAGGTCTGTTCAACGCTGGTCCGACCAATCTGATTCCATGCTGCAAGATTGCTTCGAGCACGTGGACTGGGATATGTTCCGGATAGCATCGGACAACAACATTGATGTATATGCTGATTCGGTGAGCGAGTTTATTAGCAAGTGCATTGGTGATGTTGTACCCATAGCAAATATTAAAACCTTCCCCAACCAGAAACCGTGGATTGATGGCAGCATTAAGCGCAAAACTGAAAGCGCGAACCACTGCTTTAACCAGGGTAAGGCTACCGGAAACATGACTGAATACAAACAGTGTAGCTATTCCCTCCACAAGGCAATCAAACAAGCTAAGCGTCAATATAGAGACAAAGTAGAGTCACAATTCAACGGCTCAGAAACAAGAGGAATGTGGCAGGGTCTACAGTCAATCACGGACTACAAAAAGAAAACCAGCCCCGTTGCGGACCATGACGTCCTGCTCCCAGACAAACTAAACAACTTCTTTGCTCGTTTTGAGGACAATGCAGTGCCACCGACACGGCCTGCTAGCAAAACCTGCGGGCTCTCCTTCACCGCAGCCAATGTGAGAAAAACATTTAAATGTGTTAACCCTCGCAAGGCTGCCGGCCCAGATGGCATCCCTGGCCGTGTCCTCAGAGCATGCCATGACCAGCTGGCTGGTGTGTTTATGGACATATTCAATCAGTCCCTATCCCAGTCTGCTGTTCCCACATGCTTCAAGAGGGCCACCATTGTTCCTGTTCCCAAGAAAGCGAAGGTAACTGAGCTAAATGACTATCGCCCCCGTTGCACTCACTTCCGTCATCATGAAGTGCTTTGAGAGATTAGTCAAGGATCATATCACCTCCATCCTGCCAGACACCCTGGACCCACTCCAATTTGCTTACCGTCCCAATAGGTCCACAGACGACGCAATCGCAATCACACTGCATACTGCCCTAACCCATCTGGACCCTAGGTCTCGACCCAGCCCTGTCTCGACCCAGCCCTGTGCAACTGGGTCCTGGACTTCCTGACGGGCCCGGCCCCAGGTGGTGAGGGTAGGAAACAACATCTCCACCCCGCTGATCCTCAACACTGGGGCCCCACAAGGGTGCGTTCTCAGCCCTCTCCTGTACTCCCTGTTTACCCATGACTGCGTGGCCAAGCACGCATCCAACTCAATCATCAAGTTTGCTGACGACACTACAGTGGTGGGCTTGATTACCAACAACGACGAGACGGCCTACAGGGAGGAGGTGAGGGCCCTCGGAGTGTGGTGTCAGGAAAATAACCTCTCACTCAATGTCAACAAAACAAAGGAGATGATCGTGGACTTCATGAAACAGGAGAGGGAGCACCCCCCTATCCACATCGAGGGGACAGTAGTGGAGAAGGTGGAAAGTTTTAAGTTCCTCGGCGTACACATCACGGACAAACTGAATTGGTCCACCCACACAGGCAGCGTGGTGAAGAAGGCGCAACAGCGCCTCTTCAACCTCAGGAGGCTGAAGAAATTCGGCTTGTCACCAAAATCACTCACAAACTTCTACAGATGCACAATCGAGAGCATCCTGTCGGGCTGTATCACCGCCTGGTACGGCAACTGCTACACCCACAATCGTAAGGCTCTCCAGAGGGTAGTGAGGACTGCACAACGCATCACCGAGGGTAAACTACCTGCCCTTCAGGACACCTACACCACCAGATGTCACAGGAAGGCCAAAAATATCATCAAGGACAACAACCACCCGAGCCACTGCCTGTTCACCCCGCTATCATCCAGAAGGCGAGGTCAGTACAGGTGCATCAAAGCCAGGACCGAGAGACTGAAAAACAGCTTCTACCTCAAGGCCATCAGACTGTTAAACAGCCATCACTAACATTGAGTGGCTGCTGCCAACATACTGACATAAATCTCTAGCCACTTTAAACATAGGAATTGGATGTAACAAATGTAAACAATTTTGTATATAATGTTTACATATCCGACATACTCATATCCATCCTTGTTTGATGTTGGTGTCTGCACGGATTAAAAACTGTGCAACTTCCGGTAAGTCGAGTGAACGCTGGCGCACCTAGTTGCCGCTGCTCGCTGCCAGAAACCTATTTTTTTTTACTTTAACTTTACAGACTCACTTTATGGTTCTATGACCTAATTGGACAGTGTAATTGCCTTCATTGGGAATACTTTTACGATCTACCGGCATTTCCTTTTTTCTGAGTCTTCACAGTTAGCTCACCTGTTCTGTTCTGGTTTGAGCCTCATCTGGTGTTTTCACTGGCCGTCGATGCTGCTTAAATCTTCATAAACAATGTGGACTGGTAGGACATACTTCTTGTTTGTCTGTGCCTGGCTCTTTCTACTGCCTGTTCACCTGCTAGTGACGGATTTGCATCAGTATTCGGCCATTGACCTGCTCCGGCTGCGCTGTCATCTGCCTGGACCATCGCCTTCCAGCCTCGTCCGAGATATATCCACCGAGGGTCGCGCCGGAATTTCCACCACAACAGCTCAACAGTAATAAAGTCCATCTGGTCCAGCTCTCGTCGCCCTCTACGTTCCACCAACCGGGCTGTTGACCACAGTGTGTTAGCCCGCCTAGCTCGGTCGGCTAGCACACCCACCAGCTGTGACAACACCGCACTCAACTTCGCTCTGCTCAACATCCGCTCACTGACAGACAAGGGACATTTCATCCAGGACCTCATCTCTGATCGTCACCTAGCCTTTCTTTGTTTAACTGAGACATGGCAACAGCCCAACGACTTTTTTCAGCTGAATGAATACTGCAGGGTGATTTTAATATTCACATGGACAATATCAATCTGCCTCTTACTAAAGACTTCACTTCCTGCTTAGAGAGTTTTGGATGCCAGCAACATATTAATTTTCCCACACACTCCAAAGGACATACTCTGGATTTAATCTGCTGCTCTGGTGTCACCCCTTCTGACAATTTTTTCCACTCATTTACAGTGGAACTCACTCTCTCCATCTCTAAAATATCACGCCTCATTTCATTTCAGAATATAAAGAATATCAATCTCGCCACACTCACTTCAAGTATCCACTTCTTCTGCCTCCCTGACACTCACAATCTATCCACCCCTGATGATCTGGTCTCTCACTACAACACTGGGCTCCATAATATTCTAAATTCCCTTGCTCCGTTAAAAACCCGATCTGTTTCTTTTTCTGTCTTCGCCTCTTGGTTCACCCCCGATCTTCGTCTCTTGAAAGCCAAAGGTCGGCAACTTGAACAAAAAAAAAATGGTCTCACTATTCACAAAGAAATGTACAATAACCACATCTTACATTATAAGGACTCTGTTGCTAGCACTAAAACCCACTATTACTCCAGTATAATCATTGCTAATAAAGGAAACTCCAAGTCACTGTTTTCCCTTCTTAACAATATCACCCAACCCCAGAACTTTCTCCCCCCTCACTTGTATACAACCTCCTTCTGCAACTCCATTATGTCATTTTTTACTGAAAAAATCTAAAGCATCCACCAGCACCTTGGATCTATCCCTCACCTCAGCATCTCAGTCGACTTTCACCCATCTACACATTCATTTCCTTCCTTCCAGCTACCCGCTATTTCAGAAATCACAGAACTTATCAGGAAATCCAAGCCTTCCACTTGTCAACTTGACCCCTTTCCCACACAACTTGTTAAAGAATTGAAGAACCATGTGTATGTGACAAATACAATTTGATTTGATTTGATTTTGAGGTCATACAATACGTTTTGTAGAGATTCCTATGTTGTTGAAACACAGATTAATGACATAAAGAATGATAATAAAAGGTTTTGGAGCACCTTAAATAAAATGTTAGGCATGTTCATTGAAAAAAAATGTTCATTGAATCAGATGACTCATTCATCACAAAACCCATTGATTTTGACAATTATTTTACTTATTTTTCATTGGAAAAATTAGCAAACTTAGGCATGGCATGCCAGCAACAAAATGCTGATACTACACATCCAAGTATAACTGATCAAATGATGAAAGACAAGCATTGTGAGTGTGGAAGAATTGAAAACATTATTGTTGTCTATAAACAATGACAAGCCACTGGGGTCTGACAACTTGGATGGAAAATTACTGAGGATAATAGCGGATGATGATATTGCCACTCCTATTTATATCTTCAATCTAAGCCTACTACAAAGTGTGTGCCCTCAGGCCTGGAGGGAAGCTAAAGTCATTCTGCTACCCAAGAAAAGTAAAGCCCCCTTTACTGGCTCAAATAGCCGACCAATCAGCCTGTTACCAACACTCTTTGACCAGATACAATGCTATTTTACTGTAAACAAATTGTCAACAGACTTTCAGAAGGCTCAACAAGCACAGCACTTACACAAATGACTGATGATTGGCTGAGAGAAATTTATGAGAAACAAATTGTGGGAGGTGTTTTGTTTGACTTCAGTGCAGCATTTGACATTATGACATCATCATCTACCAAAGTCTGCTGCTGGAAAACATATGTGTTATGGTTTTACACCCCCCTGCTATATTGTGAATGAAGAGTTACCTGTCTAACAGAACACAGATGGTGTTCTTTAATGGAAGCTTCTCCAACAAAATCCCCAGGGCAGCTATCTAGGCCCCTTACTTTTTTCAGAAGAGGTGTACAGTACTACATAGAGCCATAGAGCCAAATTTTATTTAAAAAACAGATACAAATACACATAATGGAATAACATGGCTATATACAGGGAGTACCAGGTAATAGCATGGCTATATACAGGGAGTACCAGGTAATAACATGTTTATATACAGGGAGTACCAGGTAATAACATGGCTATATACAGGGAGTACCAGGTAATAGCATGGCTATATACAGGGAGCACCAGGTAATAGCATGGCTATATACAGGGAGTACCAGGTAATAACATGGTTATATACAGGGAGTACCAGGTAATAACATGGTTATATACAGGGAGTACCAGGTAATAGCATGGCTATATACAGGGAGTACCAGGTAATAACATGGTTATATACAGGGAGTACCAGGTAATAACATGGCTATATACAGAGAGTAACAGTTAATAACATAGTTTTATACAGGGAGTACCAGGTAATAACATGGCTATATACAGAGAGTAACAGGTAATAACATAGTACTGGTACTCCCTGTATAAAACTGAGTCAATGTGCAGGGGCACGAGTTAAGTGAGGTAGATATGTCATAGGAAACACAAACTAGCAGGAGCCTGTAAAACTGAGCTATTCCTTGCAGTGCCATTCTATCATTAAAGTGTATTGGTTGCGTACACAGTTTAGCAGGTGCAGTGAAATGCTGATGTTACTAGCTCCTAACAACGGTGTCAAATGTCAAACAATTAAAATGTGAAGAATAACAACATCTATCCACCAGGGGAATTTACACCAGAAAAAGAAGAATGATATGTACAGCAGTAGATATACTAAGAATGATATGTACAGCAGTAGATATACTAAGAATGATATGTACAGCAGTAGATACACTAGGAATGATATGTACAGCAGTAGATATATTAGAATGACATGTACAGCAGTAGATAAACTAAGAATGATATGTACAGCAGTAGATATACTAAGAAGGATATGTACAGCAGTAGATATACTAAGAAGGATATGTACAGCAGTAGATACACTAGGAATGATATGTACAGCAGTAGATATACTAGGAATGATATGTACAGCAGTAGATACACTAGGAATGATATGTACAGCAGTAGATATACTAGGAATGATATGTACAGTAGTAGATACACTAGGAATGATATGTACAGCAGTAGATATACTAGGAATGATATGTACAGCAGTAGATATACTAGGAATGATATGTACAGCAGTAGATATACTAAGAATGATATGTACAGCAGTAGATATACTAGGAAGGCTGACCGGCGTAGGCAAGATGCAGTAGATGGCATGGAGTACAGTATATACATATGAGATGAGTATGTAGGATATGTAAACATTATATAAATGGCGTCATTTAAAGTGGCTAGTGATACAGTTATTTCATCCAATTATAATTATTAAAGTGGCTAGACATTTGAGTCGATGGCCGAACGGCATAGACAAGATTCAGTAGATGGTTTAGAGTACAGTGTATACATTTGATATGAGTAATGTCGGATATGTAAACATTATATACAAAATTGTATAAAGTGGCTAGTGATACATTTGTTAAATCCAATTCCTATTATTTAAAGTAACTAGAGATTTAAGTCAGTATGTTGGCAGCAGCCACTCAATGTTAGTGATGGCTGTTTAACAGTCTGATTGCCTTAGAAGCTGTTTTTCAGTCTCTCGGTCCCAGCTTTGATGCACCTGTACTGACCTTGCCTTCTGGATGATAGCGGGGTGAACAGGCCGTGGCTCGGGTGGTTGTTGTCCTTGATGATCTATTTTGGCTTTCCTGTGACATCGGGTGGTGTAGGTGTCCTGAAGGGCAGGTAGTTTACCCACGGCGATGCGTTGTGCAGTCCTCACTACCCTACTACTCACATATGTACAGCAGTAGATACACTAGGAATGATATGTACAGCAGTAGATATACTAAGAATGATATGTACAGCAGTAGATATACTAGGAAGGATATGTACAGCAGTAGATATACTAGGAATGATATGTACAGCAGTAGATATACTAGAATGATATGTACAGCAGTAGATATACTAAGAATGATATGTACAGCAGTAGATAAACTAGGAATGATATGTACAGCAGTAGATATACTAGAATGATATGTACAGCAGTAGATATACTAAGAATGATATGTACAGCAGTAGATAAACTAGGAATGATATGTACAGCAGTAGATATACTAGAATGATATGTACAGCAGTAGATAAACTAGGAATGATATGTACAGCAGTAGATATACTAAGAATGATATGTATGGCAGTAGATATACTAAGAATGATATGTACAGCAGTAGATAAACTAGGAATGATATGTACAGCAGTAGATATACTAGAATGATATGTACAGCAGTAGATAAACTAGGAATGATATGTACAGCAGTAGATATACTAAGAATGATATGTATGGCAGTAGATATACTAGGAATGATATGTACAGCAGTAGATATACTAGGAATGATATGTACAGCAGTAGATATACTAGGAATGATATGTACAGCAGTAGATATACCAGGAATGATATGTACAGCAGTAGATATACTAAGAATGATATGTACAGCAGTAGATAAACTAGGAATGATATGTACAGCAGTAGATATACTAGAATGATATGTACAGCAGTAGATAAACTAGGAATGATATGCACAGCAGCAGATATACTAGGAATGATATGTACAGCAGTAGATATACTAGAGAAAGCTATGTCATGACTGCAGTATAGAATAAATATGTGGTGTGTATAAAAAGTGACACTAAATACAATGTACAATGGTAGAAATATTAAAATGAGCTATGTCAGGAATACAGTATTTAAATACAAGGGAAGCGACCAATGGATCAATGTCTCTATAACATGGGACAGCGATGTTGGCTGTAAGTGTGTGTGTGTTTGTGTGTGTGTGTGTTTGTGTCTGTGAAATCTTGCGTGTGTGTGTGTATGCGTGTGTGTGTGTGTGAGTGTGTGTGTGTGTATGTTTGTGTGTGTGTGTCTGCGAGGCTACATACAGACACCGGTTTTCAGGCTGATTTGAGGTAGTATATGTACATGTAGTTATGGTTAAAGTGACTATGCATATATGATCAACAGAGAGTAGCAGTAGCGTAAAAAAAGGGGTTGGCGGGTGGCGGGACACAATGCAGATAGATAGCCCAGTTAGCCAATGTGCGGGAGAATGTATAGTTAAAGTGACTATGCATATATGATAAACAAAAAGTAGCAGCAGCGGGGAGTGGCACAATGCAAATAGTCCGGGTAGCCATTTTATTACCTGTTCAGGAGTCTTATGGCTTGGGGGTAAAAACTGTTGAGAAGCCTTTTTGTCCTAGACTTGCCACTCCGTTACCGCTTGCCATGCGGTAGTAGAGAGAACAGTCTACGACTGGGGTGGCTGGGGTCTTTGACAATTTTTTAGAGCCTTCCTCTGTCATCGCCTGGTGTAGAGGTCCTGGATGGTAGGCAGCTTAGTCCCAGTGATGTAGTGGGCTGTACGCACTACCCTCTGCAGTGCCTTGCGGTCAGAGGCAGAGCGATTGCCGTACCAGGCAGTGATGCAACCAGTCAGGATGCTCTCAATGTTGCAGCTGTAGAACCTTTTGAGGATCTCAGGACCCATGCCAAATCTTTTTAGTCTCCAACGGTGGAATAGGCTTTGTCGTGCCCTCTTCACGACTGTCTTGGTGTGTTTGGACCATTCTAGTTTGTTGGTGATGTGAACACCAAGGAACTTGAGGCTCTCAACCTGCTCCACTACAGCCCCATCGATGAGAATGGGGGCGTGCTCGGTCCTCCTTTTCCTGTAGACCACAATCATCTCCTTAGTTTTGGTTACGTTGAGGGAGAGATTGTTGTCCTGGCACCACACGGACAGGTCTCTGACCTCCTCCATGTAGGCTGTCTCGTCGTTGTCGGTGATCAGGCCTGCCACTGTTGTGTCATCTGCAAACATAATGATGGTGTTGGAGTCGTGCCTGGCCATATAGTCGTGGGTGAACAGGGAGTACAAGAGGGGACTGAGCACGCACCCCTGGGGAGCTCCAGTGTTGAGGATCAGCGTGGCAGATGTGTTGCTACCTACCCTCACCACCTGGGGGCAGCCCGTCAGGAAGTCCAGGATCCAGTTGCAGAGGGAGGTGTTTAGTCCCAGGATCCTTAGCATAGTGATGAGATTTGAGGGTACTATGGTATTGAACGCTGAGCTGTAGTCAATAAACAAATAAACAGCATTCGCACATAAGTGTTCCTTTTATCCAGGTGGGAAAGGGCAGTGTGGAGTGCAATAGAGATTGCATCATCTGTTGATCTGTTTGGGCGGTATGCAAATTGGAGGGGGTCTAGGGTTTCTGGGATAATGTTGTTGATGTGAGCCATTACCGACCTTTCAAAGCACTTCATGGCTACAGGGTCTGTAGTCATTTAGGCAGGTTACCTTAGTGTTCTTGGGCACAGGGACTATGGTGGTCTGCTTGAAGCATGTTGGTATTACAGACTAAAATAAATAAATAAATAACAAATGTGTATTTGTCACATACACATGGTTAGCAGATGTTAATGCGAGTGTAGCGAAATGCTTGTGCTTCTAGTTCCGACCATGCAGTAGTATCTAACAAGTAATCACAACAACTACCTTATACACACAAGAGTAAAGGAAAGAATACGAGTATGTACATGTAAATATATGGATGAGCGATGGCTGACCGGCGTAGGCAAGATGCAGTAGATGGCATGGAGTACAGTATATACATATGAGATGAGTATGTAGGATATGTAAACATTATATAAATGGCGTCATTTAAAGTGGCTAGTGATACAGTTATTTCATCCAATTATAATTATTAAAGTGGCTAGACATTTGAGTCGATGGCCGAACGGCATAGACAAGATTCAGTAGATGGTTTAGAGTACAGTGTATACATTTGATATGAGTAATGTCGGATATGTAAACATTATATACAAAATTGTATAAAGTGGCTAGTGATACATTTGTTAAATCCAATTCCTATTATTTAAAGTGGCTAGAGATTTAAGTCAGTATGTTGGCAGCAGCCACTCAATGTTAGTGATGGCTGTTTAACAGTCTGATGGCCTTAGAAGCTGTTTTTCAGTCTCTCGGTCCCAGCTTTGATGCACCTGTACTGACCTCGCCTTCTGGATGATAGCGGGGTGAACAGGCCGTGGCTCGGGTGGTTGTTGTCCTTGATGATCTATTTTGGCTTTCCTGTGACATCGGGTGGTGTAGGTGTCCTGAAGGGCAGGTAGTTTACCCCCGGCGATGCGTTGTGCAGTCCTCACTACCCTCTGGAGAGCCTTACGGTTGTGGGCAGAGCAGTTGCCGTACCAGGCGGTGATCCAGCCCGACAGGATGCTCTCGATTGTGCATCTGTAGAAGTTTGTGAGTGATTTTGCTGACAAGCCGAATTTCTTCAGCCTTCTGAGGTTGAAGAGGCGCTGTTGCGCATTCTTCACCACGCTGTCTGTGTGGGTGGACCATTTCAGTTTGTCCATGATGTGTACGCCGAGGAACTTAAAACTTTCCACCTTCTCCACTACTGTCCCGTCGATGTGGATAGGGGGGTGCTCCCTCTCCTGTTTCCTGAAGTCCACAATCATCTCCTTTGTTTTGTTGACGTTGAGTGAGAGGTTATTTTCCTGACACCACACTCCAAAGGCCCACACCTCCCTGTAGGCCGTCTCGTCGATGTTGGTAATCAAGCCTACCACTGTTGTGTCGTCAGCAAACTTGATGATTGAGTTGGATGCGTGCTTGGCCATGCAGTCATGGGTAAACAGGGAGTACAGGAGAGGGCTGAGAACGCACCCTTGTGGGGCCCCAGTGTTGAGGATCAGCGGAGTGGAGATGTTGTTTCCTACCCTCACCACCTGGGGCTGGTCCGTTAGGAAGTCCAGGACCCAGTTGCACAGGACTGGGTCGAGACCTAGGGTCTCGAGCTTAATGACGAGCTTGGAGGGAACTATGGTGTTAAATGCTGAGCTGTAGTCGATGAACTGCATTCTTACATAGTTATTCCTCTCGTCCAGATGGGTTAGGGCAGTGTGCAGTGTGATTGCGTCGTCTGTGGACCTATTGGGACGGTAAGCAAATTGGAGTGGGTCCAGGGTGTCTGGCAGGATGGAGGTGATATGATCCTTGACTAGTCTCTCAGTTACCTTCGCTTTCTTGGGAACAGGAACAATGGTGGCCCTCTTGAAGCATGTGGGAACAGCAGACTGGGATAGGGACTGATTGAATATGTCCGTAAACACACCAGCCAGCTGGTCTGCACATGCTCTGAGGACACGGCCAGGGATGCCATCTGGGCCAGCAGCCTTGCGAGAGTTAAAACATTTAAATGTTTTACTCACGTTGGCTGCAGTGAAGGAGAGCGGGCCGTGTCGGTGGCACTGTATTGTCCTCAAAGCGAGCAAAGAAGTTGTTTAGTTTGTCTGGGAGCAGGACAACGTGGTCCATGACGGGGATGGTTTTCTTTTTGTCGTCCGTGATTGACTGTAGACCCTGCCACATTCCTCTCGTGTCTGAGCCGTTGAATTGTGACTCTACTTTGTCTCTATATTGACGCTTAGCTTGTTTGATTGCCTTGCGGAGGGAATTGCTACACTGTTTGTATTCAGTCATGTTTCCGGTAACCTTACCCTGGTTAAAAGCAGTGGTTCGCGCTTTCAGTTTAGCGTGAATGCTGCCATCAATCCACGGTTTCTGGTTGGGGAAGGTTTTAATAGTTGCTATGGGTACAACATCACTGATGCACTTGCTAATAAACTCGCTCACCGAATCAGCATATACATCAATGTTGTTGTCAGATGCTATCTGGAACATATCCCAGTCCACGTGCTCGAAGCAATCTTGCAGCATGGAATCAGATTGGTCGGACCAGCATTGAACAGTCTTGAGAACAGGCGTTTCCTGTTTTAGTTTCTGTCTGTAGGCTGGGAGCAACAAAATGAAGTCATGGTCAGACTTGCCAAAAGGAGGGCGGAGAATAGCCTTGTATGCATCACGGAAGTTAGAATAACAATGATCAAGGATTTTGCCACCCCGGGCCGCACATTCGATATGCTGATAAAATTTAGGGAGCCTTGTTTTCAGATTAGCCTTATTAAAGTCCCCAGCCACAATAAATGCAGCCTCAGGATATGTGGTTTCCAGTTTACATAGAGTCCAATGGATTTCTTTCAGTGCCGTCGATGTGTCAGCTTGAGGGGGGATATACACGGATGTGATTATAATCGAGGAGAATTCTCTTGGTAGATAATGCGGTCGGAATTTGATTGTAAGGAATTCTATGTCAGGTGAACAAAAGGACTTGAGTTCCTGTATGTTGTTATGATCACACCACGACTTGTTAATCATAAGACACACACCCCCGCCATTCTTCTTACCAGATAGATGTTTGTTTCTGTCGGCGCGATGCGTGGAGAAACCATGTGGCTGTACCGACTCAGATAAGGTGTCCTGATAACGTTTCCGTGAAGCAAAGAACGTTGCAGTCGCCGATGTCTCTCTGGAAGGCAACTCTTGCTCGTATTTCGTCCACCTTGTTGTCCAGAGACTGGACATTGGCAAGTAAAATATATAAATACTGCATAGTTTCCTGAGAACGTGAAGCGAGGCGGCCATCTCTGTCGGCGCCGGAAGTACTAAATGGTAATGGTAATAGAAGGTGTTCAACAGTCTGATGGTAATATAAGCTGTTCAACAGTCTGATGGTAATAGAAGCTGTTCAACAGTCTGATGGTCTGGTAATAGAAGCTGTTAAACAGTCTAATGGTAATAGAAGCTGTTCAACCGTCTGCTGGTCTGGTAATAGAAGCTGTTCAACAGTCTGATGGTAATAGAAGGTGTTCAACAGTCTGATGGTAATAGAAGCTGTTCAACAGTCTGATGGTAATAGAAGCTGTTCAACAGTCTGATGGTCTGGTATTTTTTTTTTCACCTTTATTTAACCAGGTAGGCAAGTTGAGAACAAGTTCTCATTTACAACTGCGACCTGGCAAAGAATAAAGCAAAGCAGTTCGACACATACAACAACACAGAGTTACACATTGGAGAAAACAAACATACAGTCAATAATACAGTAGAAAAAAATACAAATATATACAATGTGTGCAAATGAGGTAAGATAAGGAACGTAAGGCAATAAAGAGGCCATGGTGGCGAAGTAATTACAATTTAGCAATTTAACACTGGAATAGTAGATGTGCAGTAGATGAATGTGCAAAGTAAAAATACTGGTGCGCAAAGGAGCAAGATAAATAAATGAATACGGTAGGGGATGAGGTAGTTGGTTCGGCTATTAACAGATGGGCTATGTACAGGTGCAGTGATCTGTGAGCTGCTCTGACAGCTGGTGCTTAAAGCTAGTGAGGGAGATAAGTGTCTCCAGTTTCAGTGATTTTTGTAATTCGTTCCAGTCATTGACAGCAGAGAACAGGAAGGAAAGGCGGCCAAAGGAGGAATTGGCTTTGGGGGTGACCAGTGAGATATTCCTGCTGGAGCGCGTGCTACGGGTGGGTGATGCTATGGTTACCAACGAGCTGAGATAAGGCGGGGCTTTACCTAGCAGGGACTTGTAGATGACCTGGAGCCAGTGGGTCTGGCGACGAGTATGTAGTGAGGGCCAGCCGACTAGAGCATACAGGTTGCAGTGGTGGGTGGTATAAGGGGCTGTGGTGACAAAGCGGATGGCACTGTGATAGACTGCATCCAGTTTTCTGAGTAGAGTATTGGAAGCTGTTTTGTAGATGACATCGCCGAAGTCGAGGATCGGTAGGATAGTCAGTTTTACTAGTGCAAGTTTGGCAGCAAGAGTGAAGGAGGCTTTGTTGCGAAATAGGAACGATTCTAGATTTAATTTTGGATTGGAGATGTTTAATATGAGTCTGGAAGAAGGGTTTACAGTCTAGCCAGACACCTAGGTATTTGTAGTTCACATATTCTAATTCGGAACCGTCCAGAGTAGTGATGCTAGTTGGGCGGGCGGGTGTGTGCAGCGAACGGTTAAAAAGCATGCAATTGGTTTTTACTAGCGTTTAAGAGCAGTTGGAGGACACAGGAGAAGTGTTGTATGGCATTGAAGCTCGTTTGGAGGTTAGTTAACGACTCAAATACCAGTGGGTCGCTAGCGGGATCATCCCGACACTACCAGCTAAAACCTGTAGCGCCAGATTTAAAATCCGAAAATTGAATTATTAAACATCCAGGTATATACAAGTGTTCCATACTCATCAAAAGCTCTGTTTCTAGGCAATATCACAGCGTTGTCAGATTTCAAAAAAGGCTTTACGGCGAAAGCAGCACATTCATTTGTTTGAGGGTAGCACCTCACATATTTTCCAATAGCCATGTATCGATTAGCAATCATGGCACACACATAACACATTTCACAGCGAAAACAAAGTAATTACCTGTTGAAGAACTTCTGCTGAGGTCTTCCTAAGTGTCCACTGAAGACAATCCATGGTTCTTTTGTTAGAAAAAGTAACGCGTCTTTTATCCATAAATCCTCCATTTGGTTCATGCAAAACGACAGCCTCCATTACTCTTTTTGAAACGCGGCGCCAACTCGTTCAAATGTTACCTATAAACTTGTCCAAAAACAATCAAACATAGTTTTAAATGTATCCTTAGGAACCCTTTACGTATATGTACTATTATAAATCAGCCGAATATAAACTGAACGCTAAAACGATAAATAAGGCACAGCGCTTTCTCATGCACGCCGCACTCTGAAGAGTTTTCATAACGTGGTCTCGTTCCAAGCTGTTTATCAATGGCGAAATTCCCCCAAGATGGAGTAAAACACCGTCTCCTGGTTGATGACATCATAAGGAAGCGACGTGCACAGAGTTCACATGCCTATATATGGTCATTTTGGATAGGAGGGGCTCAAAATGAGCAATGTGTCAAAATGACTTTTTCAGGACAGAGATTCCTCAGGGTTTTGCCTGCCAAATGCGTTGTGATTGAC
The DNA here is from genome assembly GCA_030435695.1 of Brachymystax lenok tsinlingensis. NCBI lineage: Eukaryota > Metazoa > Chordata > Actinopteri > Salmoniformes > Salmonidae > Brachymystax > Brachymystax lenok. The sequence continues at coordinate 4,467,209 of CM059807.1, forward strand.
GCACAGACAAATGGTTAACAGTTTTGGAAAATTCAGAGTGTTTCCTATCCAATGGTACTAAATATATGCATATCCCATTTTCTGGGCCTAAATGGGAGGCATTTTACTTTGGGCACGCCAGGCTCTCCAAAACAGTCAGTTTTTCTGCTGGAGCCGGTGTTAACACAGTGTCCAAAGAAGGGCCAGGTGTATACAGAATGGTGTCGTCTGCGTAGAGGTGGATCAGGGAATCACCCGCAGCAAGAGCGACATCGTTGATATATATACAAAGAAAAGAGTCGGCCCGAGAATTGAACCCTGTGGTACCCCCATAGAGACTGCCAGAGATCTGGACAACAGGCCCTCCGATTTGACACACTAAACTCTGTCTGCAAAGTAGTTGGTGAACCAGGCGAGGCAGTCATTTGAGAAACCAAGGCTATAGAGTCTGCCGATAAGAATACGGTGATTGACAGCGTCGAAAGCCTTGGCCAGGTCGATGAAGACGGCTGCACAGTACTGTCTTTTATCGATGGCGGTTATGATATTGTTTAGTACCTTGAGCGGGGCTGTGGTGCACCCGTGACCAGCTCGGAAACTGGTCTGGTAATTGAAGCTGTTCAACAGTTTAACAGGCCTGAAAATAGAAGCTGTTTTTTTAGTTTCTCTGTCTTAACTTTGATGCACCTGTACTGTCTCCGCCTGTCAGACAGTAGCCGAGTAAATAGTCCGTGGCTTGGATGACTGAGGTCCTTGATGATCTTCTTGGCATTCTTTTGACACTGAGTGCTGTAGATGTCATACCAGGCGGTGATGCAGCCCGACAGGTTGCTCTCAATGGTGCATCTGTAGAGGTTTGTGAGAGTCTTAGCTGCCATGACGAATTTCTTCAGACACCTGAGGTTGTAGGGGCGCTGTTGCACCTTCTTCACCCCGGTGTCGGTGTGGTTAGTGATATACATGCAGAGGGACTTCAAGCTTTTGACACTATCGACTGTGGCCCAGTCGATGAGGATGGGGACGTGCTCCCTTTTCTAGCGCTGTGGCGGTCACGAAATTTTGTCAGCCGGTGACTGTCAAGCAAAGGTCTCACGGTAATTGGCGGTTAATTAACATAAACACATTTAGCATCTCCTAGCTTCCACACATAGCCTACAAGCCACTGATGCAGACCTTTGGAACATCTACATTTTAAAAAAGTCTAATAAATCCATGATATATAGCCTCCACCTTCACAATAAATCCATTATTTATTTTAGACAGGTCTAAAGAAACATGATATGAAGAAAATGTAGTCTAATTCAGAAGAACAGAATAGCATACTCTGAGTTGTCCTTATGTTAGGTCCTGATCTGGCTTTGCCATATGGCAGTGGGCAAAACAAGTTCATTTAACAGTCAAGATTTGCTTAGAATTTCAAGGCATTATTTTCTTTTATATTATTGTATAGTATGATAATTAACACAAAACTGAAGAAAGGATATTTTCTCTAAACGGTTTGAGGGAGTGCGCACATGCTGCTATTCTGTGTTGAGTGGTTAATATATATCTAATTAATTTAGAGTTATTCATGTAAACTGAGTTGTTCTACAGTCGTGGCCAAAAGTTTTGAGAATGACACAAATATAAATTTTCACAAAGTCTGCTGTCTCAGTTTGTATGATGGCAATTTGCATATACTCCAGAATGTCATGAAGAGTGATCAGATGAATTGCAAAGTCCCTCTTTGCCATGCAAATGAACTGAATCCCCAAAAAACATTTCCACTGCATTTCAGCCCCGCCACAAAAGGACCAGCTGACATCATGTCAGTGATTCTCTCGTTTAGCAGCTGAGGGGTCGGTTTTGGAGAGTCTGGCGTGCCTAAAGTAAAATGCTTTCCACTCAGGCTCAAAAAATAGGATATGCACATAATTAGTACTATTGGATAGGAAACACTCTGAGGTTTCGAAAAGTGTTAACATTTTGTCTGTGAGTGTAACAGAACTTATTTGGCAGGCAAAAACCAGAGAAAATTCCATCCGGAAATGTCATTCTGGTGACTTATGGCTCACTTAGAGAGACTGCCTATTGAAAAGTATTTATACCAGGAGACTGAATGTAGTACCTATTGCTTCCACTGGATGTCAGCAGTGTATAGGTAAAGTTTAATGGAAATCGGAACCATTGTGTTCAATCGGTAGACGTTTTAGCCAGGGGAGCTATTTTTCAGTTGCACGTTTTTGGGCGCACGTTTGGCTGAGCGGTCCACTTTATTTGACTTATATAACGTTTAGGTGACCATCCAAGTGAAAGATTATAACTTTTATTCATAAAAGATAAGCTAAGGTTGCATTTTAATTGTTTTTTGTTTTGTTGAGGGAAAGTTTATAGGTTTAAATGAACGCGTTAACTTCACGTTGGATTTTTCTGAACACAATCTCCGTTGCAAACCAAACGGAGATTTAAGGATATAATAAATTACTTTTTCTAACCAAATACCCATGGATTGTCTTCGTTGGACACTTAGGAAGCCCTCTGCAGAAGTTCTACAAAAGGTAAGGCACAGGTTTTCCCTGTGAAATGCATTTTCTATCGACCGCGCTGGCTAAAGATTTCATGGTTATGGAAAATATTGAAGGTGCTACCCTCAAACAATCAAATGTAGTGCTTTCGCCTTAAAGCCTTTTTGAAATCCGACAACGCTGTGATATTGCCAAGAAGCAGAGCTTTTGATGAGTATGAAACACTTGTATATTGGTTAATTTTTAATAATTCAACTTTTGGATTTTGTCTTACTTTTCACCTGGTAGTGTCGGGAGTGGGGTGCTAGCGCACCAAATCACCTTGCTGCTCCCTAAGAAGTTTTAACACAGGTGTGAGTGTTGACGAGGACAAGGCTGGAGATCACACTGTCATGCTGATTGAGTTCGAATAATAGACTGGAAGCTTCAAAAGGAGGGTGGTGCTTGGAATCATTGTTCTTCCTCTGTCAACCATGGTTACCTAAAAGGAAACACGTGCTGTCATCATTGCTTTGCACAAAAAGGGCTTCACAGGCAAGGGTATTACTGCCAGTAAGATTGCACCTAAATCAGCCATTTATCGGATCATCAAGAACTTCAAGGAGAGCGGTTCAATTGTTGTGAAGAAGGCTTCAGGGCGCCCAAGAAAGTCCAAAAAGCGCCAGAACCATCTCCTAAAGTTGATTCAGCTGCGGGATCGGGCCACCACCAGTACAGAGCTTGCTCAGGAATGGCAGCACGCAGGTGTGAGTGCATCTGCACGCACAGTGAGGCAAAAACTTTTGGAGGATGGCCTGGTGTCAAGAAGGGCAGCAAAGAAGCCACATCTCTCCAGGAAAAACATCAGGGACAGACTGATATTCTGCAAAAGGTACAGGGATTGGACTGCTGAGGACTGGGGTAAAGTCATTTTCTCTGATGATTCCCCTTTCCGATTGTTTGGGGCACCCGGAAAAAAGCTTGTCCTGAGAAGACAAGGTGAGCGCTACCATCAGTCCTGTGTCATGCCAACAGTAAAGCATCCTGAGACCATTCATGTGTGGGGTTGCTTCTCAGCCAAGGGAGTGGGCTCACTCAAAATTTTGCCTAAGAGCACAGCCATGAATAAAGAATGGTACCAACACATCCTCCGAGAGCAACTTCTCCCAACCATCCAGGAACAGTTTGGTGACGAAGAATGCCTTTTCCAGCATGATGGGGCACCTTGCCATAAGGCAAAAGTGATAACTAAGTGGCTCAGTGAACAAAACATCAATATTTTGTCACAAATTCTGACAAACTCCAAGCATTGATTTTGCAAGAATTGGCTGCCATCAGTCAGGATGTGGCCCAGTTAATTGACAGCATGCCAGGGCGGATTGCAGAGGTCTTGAAAAAGAAGGGTCAACACTGCAAATATTGACTCTATGCATCAACTTCATGTAATTGTCAATAAAAGCCTTTGACACTTATGAAATGCTTGTAATTATACTTTAGTATTCCATAGTAACATCTGACAAAAATATCTAAAGACACTGACGCAGCAAACGTTGTGGAAATTAATATTTGTGTCATTCTCAAAACTTTTGGCCACGACTGTACAAACATTGAGCTATATGTTTTGATGTTTAATACATTGTAGGGCTGCATGGTGAAACTTGAATTATGATTTTGTTTAAGTTGCTTGAAAGGCATGACCTCTGCTTGATAATGTCTCGAATTTCCTGGCAGCATCCTCTTTTGTGCGGCAATAATGCACCCTAAAAACATCCATGCCTCCCTGCTCCGAAGCACCTCTCATCTCACTCACACGGTTATGTGTGAATATATATGTGAAATTAATTTTGATTTAGAACGGATCATTATCATGGACCTGTCTGGAAGCAGGGGCAGGGGGAAAGTACATTTAATCTCTGCAATTAAATAGCGAATGGAGGACGCTTTCCCTGTGGTTCATTGTCATGCCAGCCAGATTAATATAGGAAAGTTGAGAAATTAATATAGTAGGCCTAGCCTATAGAAAGCTGATGGGATCCTCCTCTGTTTATTACCGGCCATCACTCGGTTTTCTCGCATTGCTTATAGAAATGTTGCGCAAAATGAGCTCATGGGCTGTCATGAAGTGATTTGATTTTCTATTACATTTCCTTTGATGTCAGAGTGATTAGAGGGACAATAGAGTGCTGAGTACCAGGCAGTTAGCAAGTTTGGTAGGCTACTAACGACCATCAGCAGCATCAGACCTTGGAGAAGCCTAATTACCGTGAGTAAACGGACACGGGAAATACGGTCACCGCAACAACCCTATCCTCTGCTGTTTCCTGAAGTCCACAATCAGCTACTTCATTTAGTTGACGTTGAGGGAGAGGTTATTTTCATGACACCACTGCCAGGGCTCTCACCTCCTCCCTGTAGGCTGTCTCGTCGTTGTTAGTAATCAGGCCTACCACTGTTGTGTCGTCAGCAAACTTGATGATTGAGTTGGAGCCATGCTTGGCCACGCAGTCATGGGTGAACAGGGAGTACAGGAGGGGGCTGAGCACGCACCCCTGAGGGGCCTCCATGTTGAGGATCAGCATAGCGGAGGTGTTGTTGCCTACCCTCACCACCTGGGGCCGGCCCGTCAGGAAGTTCAGGACTTCCAGGACCCCTGGGGGTGTTTTCAGGTTGCAGAAGATGCATGCGTGCAGCCATCTCTCCAGAGTAGCAGCCGGAGTGCAGAAGCAAAAGCCGGAGCAGAATGAGCCAATTACGACGCTGGTGGAACGGAACACTTCGCTGAGTATTCTATTCCACCGCTGCATGCGCCACATTCCTATAGGCTAGAAAAGAGCACATACCATAGTATCATTGGTGGAAGCCAGTCTACATGAGTCACCATGGATTCAGGGAGGAAGCCTCTTCCAAGCCAAGCCCCGAGGTGAGCTCCATGGTTTCACATGCTGGAGTGAGTTCAACATAACAGTCTTAAGAGGGGAAATCAGAATGGAGGAGGAGGGGGAGAAAGGGGGATAGGAGGGGGTCAAGACAGACAGAGGTGAGTGGGGAGTGAAAGACAGCAAGAGAGTATAGTCACATCCTTGACTTTACAGGTTCCAGTACACTGCCTGTGTGAGCATAGCCAGAGTTGTCAATAAACTGAGAGGTCTGGTTCTTTTCCAGTCACCCCCTGTATTCCTCCACAGTGAGAAGGATCTGGTTCTTTTCACCCCCTGTATCCCTCCACAAAGAGATAGATCTGGTTCTTTTTACCCCATGTATCCCTCCAGACAGATCTGGATCTTTTTACTCCGTGTATCCCTACACAGTGAGATAAATCTGGTTCTTTTTACTCCTTGTATCCCTCCACAGTGAGATAAATCTGGTTCGTTTTACTCCTTGTATACCTCCACAGTGTGAAAGGTTTGGATATTTTCACCCCCTGTATCCCTCCAGATAGGTCTGGGTTGTGTTTAGGAGGGGGAGAGGAAAGAAGAGAGAGGAGAGGAGGTGGAGAGGTGGGGGAAGAGGAGGGGAGGGGAGGGAGAGAGGAGAGAGGAGAGAAGAGGGGAGAGGAGAGAGGGAGGAGGAGGAGATGAGGGGGAGAAGAGAAAGGAGAGTGGGGGGAGAGGAGAGAGAAGAGGGAAGGGGAGAGGATAGAGGAGAAGAGAGGAGGGGAGAGGAGGGGGAGAGGGGAGTGGGGGAGGAAGAGGAGAGGAGGAGAGAGGATAGAGGAGAGGAGAGAGCAAAGGAGAGGAGAGTGGAGGAGAGGAGAAAGGAGAGAGAAGAGGGGAGAGGAGAGGATAGAGGAGAAGAGAGGAGGGGAGAGTGGAGGAAGAGGAGAAAGGAGAGAGAAGAGGGGAGAGGAGGAGGAGAGGGGAGTGGGGGAGAGGAGAAAGGAGAGAGAAGAGGGGGAGAGGAGAGGGAGAGGGAGTGGGGGAGAGGAGAAAGGAGAGAGAAGAGGGGAGAGGAGGGGGAGAGGAGAGTGGAGGAGAGGAGAAAGGAGAGAGAAGAGGGGAGAGGAGGAGGAGAGGGGAGTGGGGGAGGAAGAGGAGAGGAGGAGAGAGAAGAGGGGAGAGGAGAGGAGAGTGGAGGAAGAGGAGAAAGGAGAGAGAAGAGGGGAGAGGAGAGGGAGAGGGGAGTGGGGGAGAGGAGAAAGGAGAGAGAAGAGGGGAGAGGAGGAGGAGAGGTGCGGGAAGAGGAGAGGAGGGAGAAAAAGAAAAACCATTTAGAAAGGGAATCATCATTTGGGATGGGCGATATAGCCAAATGATCATATCCCAATATCTTTCACATTTTTGATATTAGGGTGATATTTTATTCTATTTTATACTTCTGAATAATAAAAGTTGTGAATCTGTTTTATGAGAAGTACATTACCCTAGTATGTCAGAAAGTTAATTCTTAGTCATTTGAATGGGGCTTTATTCATTCAGATTATTTTATATCAAACTCAGACAAAACTTGTAAATGTATTTAGCCCTGTATCAGCATATTGTTAAAGATATACAGTGGGGAAAAAAAGTATTTAGTCAGCCACCAATTGTGCAAGTTCTCTCACTTAAAAAGATGAGAGAGGCCTGTAATTTTCATCATATGTACACTTCAACTATGACAGACAAAATGAGGAAAAAAAATCCAGAAAATCACATTGTAGGATTTTTAATGAATTTATTTGCAAATTATGGTGGAAAATAAGTATTTGGTCACATACAAACAAGCAACATTTCTGGCTCTCACAGACCTGTAACTTCTTCTTTAAGAGGCTCCTCTGTCCTCCACTCATTACCTGTATTAATGGCACCTGTTTGAACTTGTTATCAGTATAAAGACACCTGTCCACAACCTCAAACAGTCACACTCCAAACTCCACTATGGCCAAGACCAAAGAGCTGTCAAAGGACACCAGAAACAAAATTGTAGACCTGCACCAGGTTGGGAAGACTGAATCTGCAATAGGTAAGCAGCTTGGTTTGAAGAAATCAACTGTGGGAGCAATTATTAGGAAATGGAAGACATACAAGACCACTGATAATCTTCCTCGATCTGGGGCTCCACAAGATCTCACCCCGTGATCACAAGAACGGTGAGCAAAAATCCCAGAACCACACGAGGGGACCTAGTGAATGACCTGCAGAGAGCTGGGACCAAAGTAACAAAGCCTACCATCAGTAACACACTACGCCGCCAGGGACTCAAATCCTGCAGTGCCAGACGTGTCCCCCTGCTTAAGCCAGTACATGTTCAGGCCCGTCTAAAGTTTGCTAGAGAGCATTTGGATGATCCAGATGAGGATTGGGAGAATGTCAGATGAAACCAAAATAGAACTTTTTGGTAAAAACTCAACTCGTCGTGTTTGGAGGACAAAGAATGCTGAGTTGCATCCAAAGAACACCATACCTACTGTGAAGCATGGGGGTGGAAACATCATGCTTTGGGGCTGTTTTTCTGCAAAGGGACCAGGACGACTGATCCGTGTAAAGGAAAGAATGAATGGGGCCATGTATCGTGAGATTTTGAGTGAAAACCTCCTTCCATCAGCAAGGGCATTGAAGATGAAACGTGGCTGGGTCTTTCAGCATGACAATGATCCCAAACACACCGCCCGGGCAACGAAGGAGTGGCTTCGTAAGAAGCATTTCAAGGTCCTGGAGTGGCCTAGCCAGTCTCCAGATCTCAACCCCATAGAAAATCTTTGGAGGGAGTTGAAAGTCCGTGTTGCCCAGCGACAGCCCCAAAACATCACTGCTCTAGAGGAGATCTGCATGGAGGAATGGGCCAAAATACCAGCAACAGTGTGTGAAAACCTTGTGAAGACTTACAGAAAACGTTTGACCTCTGTCATTGCCAACAAAGGGTATATAACAAAGTATAGAGATAAACTTTTGTTATTGACCAAATACTTATTTTCCACCATAATTTGCAAATAAATTCATAAAAAATCCTATCCTAAAATCCTATCCTAAATCCTATTTTCTGGATTTTTTTTCCTCATTTTGTCTGTCATAGTTGAAGTGTACCTATGATAAAAATTACAGGCCTCTCTCATCTTTTTAAGTGAGAGAACTTGCACAATTGGTGGCTGACTAAATACTTTTTTTCCCCACTGTACACCATATAACTAACTAACCTAACTAACGTCTTGTAGACTGGCCCTAACTGACGTCTTGTAGACTGGTCCTAACTGACGTCTTGTAGACTGGCCCTAACTAACGTCTTGTAGACTGGCCCTAACTAACGTCTTGTAGACTGGCCCTAACTAACGTCTTGTAGACTGGCCCTAACTAACGTCTTGTAGACTGGCCCTAACTGACGTCTTGTAGACTGGCCCTAACTAACGTCTTGAAGACTGGCCCTAACTATTGTCTTGTAGACTGGCCCTAACTAACGTCTTGTAGACTGGCCCTAACTGACGTCTTGTAGACTGGCTCTAACTAACGTCTTGAAGACTGGCCTAACTATCGTCTTGTAGACTGGCCCTAACTAACGTCTTGTAGACTGGCCCTAACTAACGTCTTGAAGACTGGCCTAACTATCGTCTTGTAGACTGGCCCTAACTATCGTCTTGTAGACTGGCCTAACTAACGTCTTGTAGACTGGCCCTAAATAACGTCTTGAAGACTGGCCTAACTATCGTCTTGTAGACTGGCCCTAACTAACGTCTTGTAGACTGGCCCTAACTAACGTCTTGTAGACTGGCCCTAACTAAAGTCTTGAAGACTGGCCCTAACTATCGTCTTGTAGACTGGCCCTAACTAACGTCTTGTAGACTGGCCCTAACTAACGTCTTGTAGACTGGCCCTAACTAACGTCTTGTAGACTGGCCTTAGCTATCGTCTTGTAGACTGGCCCTAACTAACGTCTTGTAGACTGGCCTTAACTATCGTTTTGTAGACTGGCCCTAACTAACGTCTTGTAGACTGGCCTTAGCAATCGTCTTGTAGACTGGCCCTAACTAACGTCTTGTAGACTGGCCCTAACTAACGTCTTGTAGACTGGCCTTAGCTATCGTCTTGTAGACTGGCCCTAACTAACGTCTTGTAGACTGGCCCTAACTAACGTCTTGTAGACTGGCCCTAACTATCGTCTTGTAGACTGGCCTTAACTATCGTCTTGTAGACTGGCCCTAACTAACGTCTTGTAGACTGGCCCTAACTAACGTCTTGTAGACTGGCCTTAACTAACATCTTGTAGACTGGCCTTAACTATCATCTTGTAGACTGGCCCTAACTAACGTCTTGTAGACTGGCCTTAGCAATCGTCTTGTAGACTGGCCCTAACTAACGTCTTGTAGACTGGCCTCAACTATTGTCTTGTAGACTGGCCTCAACTATCGTCCTGTAGACTGGCCCTAACTAACGTCTTGTAGACTGGCCTTAACTATCGTCCTGTAGACTGGCCCTAACTGACGTCTTGTAGACTGGCCTCAACTATCGTCCTGTAGACTGGCCCTAACTGACGTCTTGTAGACTGGCCTCAACTATTGTCTTGTAGACTGGCCCTAACTAACATCTTGTAGACTGGCCCTAACTAACGTCTTGTAGACTGGGTGATATAGACAAATAATCATATCACAATAGTTTTCAAATATTTTATGACATGGCGATATTCTATGCTATTTTATCCTTTTGAATAATAAAAGTTGTAAATATGTTTCATGAATACTACATTACCCTAGCATGTCAGCAGATTAATTCTTAGTGATTTTAATGGGCTTTTTTCACCCTCACATGTTCTTAGATCCAACCCTCACATGTTCTTAGATCCAACCCTCACATGTTCTTAGATCCAACCCTCACATGTTCTTAGATCCAACCCTCACATAAATCAACTCAAAAGAGAGTAAAGATGCTTTAAAAATACAGAGCTGGTAAAAAACACACTAATAAACGACGGGGAGGCAGAGAGGGGCAGAACGCCAATGTGACTTCATCATCGCAGAGGAACACACAGACACACACACACACTTCACTACTCCGCCTAACACCAACCAACCGCTGTTTTCTCTCACAGTCTACCACTCTCTCTTACACAGACGCCAGAGTGCCAGCTCACATACATGCTGGCCAGAACGTCAGCTCACATACATGCAGACCAGAACGCCAGCTCACATACATGCTGGCCAGAACGCCAGCTCACATACATGCAGGCCAGAACGCCAGCTCACATACATGCAGACCAGAACGCCAGCTCACATACATGCTGGCCAGAACGTCAGCTCACATACATGCAGACCAATACGCCAGCTCACATACATGCAGACCAGAACGCCAGCTCACATACATGCAGACCAGAACGCCAGCTCACATACATGCAGACCAGAACGCCAGCTCACATACATGCAGGCCAGAACGCCAGCTCACATACATGCAGGCCAGAACGTCAGCTCACATACATGCAGACCAGAACGCCAGCTCACATACATGCAGACCAGAACGCCAGCAAACATACATGCAGGCCAGAACGTCAGCTCACATACATGCTGGCCAGAACGTCAGCTCACATACATGCAGACCAGAACGCCAGCTCACATACATGCTGGCCAGAACGCCAGCTCACATACATGCAAGCCAGAACGCCAGCTCACATACATGCAGACCAGAACGCCAGCTCACATACATGCTGGCCAGAACGTCAGCTCACATACATGCAGACCAATACGCCAGCTCACATACATGCAGACCAGAACGCCAGCTCACATACATGCAGACCAGAACGCCAGCTCACATACATGCAGACCAGAACGCCAGCTCACATACATGCAGGCCAGAACGCCAGCTCACATACATGCAGGCCAGAACGTCAGCTCACATACATGCAGACCAGAACGCCAGCTCACATACATGCAGACCAGAACGCCAGCAAACATACATGCAGGCCAGAACGTCAGCTCACATACATGCAGGCCAGAACGCCAGCTCACATACATGCAGGCCAGAACGCCAGCTCACATACATGCAGACCAGAACGCCAGCTCACATACATGCTGGCCAGAACGCCAGCTCACATACATGCAGGCCAGAACGCCAGCTCACATACATGCAGACCAGAACGCCAGCTCACATACATGCTGGCCAGAACGTCAGCTCACATACATGCAGACCAGAACGCCAGCTCACATACATGCAGACCAGAACGCCAGCTCACATACATGCAGACCAGAACGCCAGCTCACATACATGCAGACCAGAACGCCAGCTCACATACATGCAGGCCAGAACGCCAGCTCACATACATGCAGGCCAGAACGTCAGCTCACATACATGCAGACCAGAACGCCAGCTCACATACATGCAGGCCAGAACGCCAGCTCACATACATGCAGACCAGAACGCCAGCAAACATACATGCAGGCCAGAACGCCAGCTCACATACATGCAGACCAGAACGCCAGCTCACATACATGCAGGCCAGAACGCCAGCTCACATACATGCAGGCCAGAACGTCAGCTCACATACATGCAGACCAGAACGCCAGCTCACATACATGCAGACCAGAACGCCAGCTCACATACATGCAGACCAGAACGCCAGCTCACATACATGCAGACCAGAACGCCAGCTCACATACATGCAGGCCAGAACGCCAGCTCACATACATGCAGGCCAGAACGTCAGCTCACATACATGCAGACCAGAACGCCAGCTCACATACATGCAGACCAGAACGCCAGCTCACATACATGCAGGCCAGAACGCCAGCTCACATACATGCAGACCAGAACGCCAGCTCACATACATGCAGGCCAGAACGTCAGCTCACATACATGCAGACCAGAACGCCAGCTCACATACATGCAGACCAGAACGCCAGCAAACATACATGCAGACCAGAACGCCAGCTCACATACATGCAGACCAGAACGCCAGCAAACATACATGCAGACCAGAACGCCAGCTCACATACATGCAGGCCAGAACGCCAGCTCACATACATGCAGGCCAGAACGCCAGCTCACATACATGCAGACCAGAACGCCAGCTCACATACATGCAGACCAGAACGTCAGCTCACATACATGCAGACCAGAACGCCAGCTCACATACATGCAGACCAGAACGCCAGCTCACATACATGCAGGCCAGAACGTCAGCTCACATACATGCAGACCAGAACGCCAGCTCACATACATGCAGACCAGAACGCCAGCAAACATACATGCAGGCCAGAACGTCAGCTCACATACATGCAGGCCAGAACGCCAGCTCACATACATGCAGGCCAGACACACAAACGTTCAGACCAAATGCATCTGGTGGCACAGGAGGTTGGTTGTACCTTAATTGGGGAGGATGGATCGTGGTAATGGCTGGAACGGAATTAATGGTATGGTATCAAACACATGTTTTCCATTTTGTTGATGCCATTCCATTCACTCCATTCCAGCCATTATTATGAGCTGTCCTCCCCTCACCAGCCTCCTGTGGTCAGACCAAATTTCAATTGAAGTCCAATCAAACTGGTCTTGCAGTACTAATACACATACTAACATGAAAATAAACCCTTTATCATTGTAGTCTAACTAAACCTTGTGGAAGTGTGAACATCCCCTCTCAGGAGTGCACGCGTGGGCAGGAGTTTTTAAATCAGCACAGAAACACTATTAAGACACATTTCACTCTCTCTGGATCTGGATCTGGTTCTGGTTCTGTCTCTGTCTCTGGTTCTGTCTCTGGTTCTGTCTCTGTCTCTGGTTCTGTCTCTGGATCTGTCTCTGGTTCTGTCTCTGGATCTGGTTCTGTCTCTGTCTCTGGATCTGTCTCTGGTTCTGTCTCTGGATCTGGTTCTGTCTCTGTCTCTGGATCTGTCTATGGTTCTGTCTCTGGTTCTGTCTCTGGATCTGGTTCTGTCTCTGTCTCTGGATCTGTCTCTGGATCTGTCTCTGGTTCTGTCTCTGGATCTGGTTCTGTCTCTGGATCTGGATCTGGTTCTGTCTCTGGATCTGTCTCTGGTTCTGTCTCTGGATCTGGTTCTGTCTCTGTCTCTGGATCTGTCTCTGGTTCTGTCTCTGGTTCTGTCTCTGGATCTGGTTCTGTCTCTGTCTCTGGATCTGTCTCTGGATCTGTCTCTGGTTCTGTCTCTGGATCTGGTTCTGTCTCTGTCTCTGGATCTGTCTCTGGTTCTGTCTCTGGTTCTGGTTCTGTCTCTGGATCTGTCTCTGGTTCTGGTTCTGTCTCTGGATCTGGATCTGGTTCTGGATCTGAATCTGTCTCTGGATCTGTCTCTGGTTCTGTCTCTGGTTCTGGTTCTGTCTCTGGATCTGGATCTGTCTCTGGATCTGTCTCTGGTTCTGTCTCTGGATCTGGTTCTGTCTCTGGATCTGGTTCTGTCTCTGTCTCTGGATCTGTCTCTGGATCTGGATCTGGTTCTGTCTCTGGTTCTGTCTCTGGATCTGTCTCTGGATCTGTCTCTGGATCTGTCTCTGGTTCTGGATCTGGATCTGTCTCTGTCTCTGGATCTGGTTCTGTCTCTGGTTCTGTCTCTGGTTCTGTCTCTGGTTCTGTCTCTGGATCTGGATCTGTCTCTGGATCTGTCTCTGGATCTGTCTCTGGTTCTGTCTCTGGTTCTGTCTCTGGTTCTGTCTCTGGATCTGTCTCTGTCTCTGGATCTGTCTCTGGATCTGTCTCTGGTTCTGTCTCTGTCTCTGGTTCTGTCTCTGGATCTGTCTCTGGTTCTGTCTCTGGTTCTGTCTCTGGATCTGTCTCTGTCTCTGGATCTGTCTCTGGTTCTGTCTCTGGTTCTGTCTCTGGTTCTGTCTCTGGATCTGTCTCTGGATCTGTCTCTGGATCTGTCTCTGGTTCTGTCTCTGGATCTGTCTCTGGATCTGTCTCTGGATCTGTCTCTGGTTCTGTATCTGGATCTGTCTCTGGATCTGTCTCTGGATCTGTCTCTGGATCTGTCTCTGGTTCTGTCTCTGGATCTGTCTCTGGTTCTGTATCTGGATCTGTCTCTGGATCTGTCTCTGGTTCTGTCTCTGGATCTGTCTCTGGTTCTGTCTCTGGATCTGTCTCTGGATCTGTCTCTGGTTCTGTCTCTGGATCTGTCTCTGGTTCTGTCTCTGGATCTGTCTCTGGTTCTGTCTCTGGATCTGTCTCTGGATCTGGTTCTGTCTCTGGATCTGTCTCTGGTTCTGTCTCTGGATCTGTCTCTGGATCTGTCTCTGGTTCTGTCTCTGGATCTGTCTCTGGTTCTGTCTCTGGATCTGTCTCTGGATCTGTCTCTGGTTCTGTCTCTGGATCTGTCTCTGGTTCTGTCTCTGGATCTGTCTCTGGTTCTGTCTCTGGATCTGTCTCTGGATCTGTCTCTGGTTCTGTCTCTGGATCTGTCTCTGGTTCTGTCTCTGGATCTGTCTCTGGTTCTGTCTCTGGATCTGTCTCTGGTTCTGTCTCTGGATCTGTCTCTGGATCTGTCTCTGGTTCTGTCTCTGGATCTGTCTCTGGATCTGTCTCTGGATCTGGATCTGGATCTGTCTCTGGTTCTGTCTATGGTTCTGTCTCTGGATCTGTCTCTGGATCTGGATCTGGATCTGTCTATGGTTCTGGATCTGTCTCTGGTTCTGTCTCTGGATCTGTCTCTGGTTCTGTCTCTGGATCTGTCTCTGGATCTGTCTCTGGATCTGTCTCTGTCTATGGTTCTGTCTCTGGATCTGTCTCTGGTTCTGTCTCTGGATCTGTCTATGGATCTGTCTCTGGTTCTGTCTCTGGATCTGTCTCTGGATCTGTCTCTGTCTATGGTTCTGTCTCTGGATCTGTCTCTGGATCTGTCTCTGGTTCTGTCTCTGGATCTGTCTCTGTCTATGGTTCTGTCTCTGGATCTGTCTCTGGTTCTGTCTCTGGATCTGTCTATGGTTCTGGATCTGTCTCTGGTTCTGTCTCTGGATCTGTCTCTGGTTCTGTCTCTGGATCTGTCTCTGGATCTGTCTCTGTCTATGGTTCTGTCTCTGGATCTGTCTCTGGTTCTGTCTCTGGATCTGTCTCTGTCTATGGTTCTGTCTCTGGATCTGTCTCTGGTTCTGTCTCTGGATCTGTCTATGGTTCTGGATCTGTCTCTGGTTCTGTCTCTGGATCTGTCTCTGGTTCTGTCTCTGGATCTGTCTCTGGTTCTGTCTCTGGATCTGTCTCTAGTTCTGTCTCTGGATCTGTCTCTGGTTCTGTCTCTGGATCTGGATCGGTCTCTGGTTCTGTCTCTGGTTCTGTCTCTGGATCTGTCTATGTCTATGGATCTGTCTCTGGATCTGTCTCTGGTTCTGGATCTGGATCTGTCTCTGGTTCTGTATCTGGATCTGTCTCTGGATCTGGATCTGGATCTGTCTCTGGATCTGTCTCTGGTTCTGTCTCTGGTTTTGTCTCTGGATCTGTCTCTGGTTCTGTCTCTGGATCTGGATCTGTCTCTGGTTCTGTCTCTGGTTCTGTCTCTGGATCTGTATCTGTCTCTGGACTTTGGATCTGGTTCTGTCTCTGGATCTGTCTCTGGTTCTGTCTCTGGTTCTGTCTCCGGTTCTGTCTCTGTCTCTGGATCTGTCTCCGGTTCTGTCTCCGGTTCTGTCTCCGGATCTGTCTCTGAATCTGTCTCCGGTTCTGTCTCTGGATCTGGTTCTGTATCTGGTTCTGTCTCTGGATCTGTCTGTCTCTGTCTCTGGATCTGTCTCTGGTTCTGTCTCTGGATCTGTCTGTCTCTGGTTCTTTCTCTGGATCGATCTCTGGATCTGGATCTGTCTCTGGATCTGGTTCTGTCTCTGTCTCTGTTTCTGTCTCTGTATCTGGATCTGTCTCTGGATCTGTCTCTGGTTCTGTCTCTGGTTCTGTCTCTGGATCTGGATCTGTCTCTGGTTCTGTCTCTGGATCTGTATCTGTCTCTGGATCTGTCTCTGGTTCTGTCTCTGAATCTGTCTCTGGTTCTGTCTCTGGTTCTGTCTCTGGTTCTGTCTCTGGTTTTGTCTCTGGATCTGTCTCTGGTTCTGTCTCTGGATCTGGATCTGTCTCTGGTTCTGTCTCTGGTTCTGTCTCTGGATCTGTATCTGTCTCTGGACTTTGGATCTGGTTCTGTCTCTGGATCTGTCTCTGGTTCTGTCTCTGGTTCTGTCTCCGGTTCTGTCTCTGTCTCTGGATCTGTCTCCGGTTCTGTCTCCGGTTCTGTCTCCGGATCTGTCTCCGGATCTGTCTCTGAATCTGTCTCTGAATCTGTCTCCGGTTCTGTCTCTGGATCTGGTTCTGTATCTGGTTCTGTCTCTGGATCTGTCTGTCTCTGTCTCTGGATCTGTCTCTGGTTCTGTCTCTGGATCTGTCTGTCTCTGGTTCTTTCTCTGGATCGATCTCTGGATCTGGATCTGTCTCTGGATCTGGTTCTGTCTCTGTCTCTGTTTCTGTCTCTGTATCTGGATCTGTCTCTGGATCTGTCTCTGGTTCTGTCTCTGGTTCTGTCTCTGGATCTGGATCTGTCTCTGGTTCTGTCTCTGGATCTGTATCTGTCTCTGGATCTGTCTCTGGTTCTGTCTCTGAATCTGTCTCTGGTTCTGTCTCTGGTTCTGTCTCTGGTTCTGTCTCTGGATCTGGATCTGGATCTGTCTCTGGTTCTGTCTCTGGTTCTGTCTCTGGATCTGTCTCTGTCTCTGTCTCTGGTTCTGTCTCTGGATCTGTCTCTGGTTCTGTCTCTGGTTCTGTCTCTGGATCTGTCTCTGGAACTGTCTCTGACTATGTCACCGGATCACTCCGGACTGCAAGTAAGGTCGATTGAGAATAATGTTCAAGTGCTTGACGGGATGCAGAGAAAGCTTAAGCATGCTTGTATCATTTGAACCCTGTAAGGTCCAGAGTAATCAACTGGCATGGAAATATATTGTACACCTATTTATAGTCTGTATGTAACATCAAGATGGCTGATTCATATCCACTACAACTAGAAATATATCATGACACCAACATTTTACAAAACAGAGGTATATGGTTCTTCGGTTGAAGGGTTCATTTGTGGAGCAGGAAATTGCAGCCCTTCACCGTCGAGGTAAAATGCTACGGTAAGTTAGAAGGACAGTGTCATGATGAGAAAAGAGCGTAGCCTTGTTCAGCTGCGGCGCCGCCGACTGTCTGTGCCCCTCCGCCCTGCCCCTCCTATTTCCATCCCCTTGTCTCCAACGGTCCTGTCTGAAAAACCAATAACATACTAAGGGATGTTCGGGAACACCAATCTCCTGAAGGAAAAAAGTATGTTTCATGAAGAGAGCATTACAGTGAGAGGAGCATTGTTTATGGGATCGCATCAACAGTTGACAAACAAAACCCAGAACGACCCACTGAAAAAAATTAAGACCTTCTCCATTGAAAAGAGATTTGTGAGCCTAACTTTCCAGGATTCCCTTCCAGGATCAGAAAGAAGGAGAGGAATGATGAGAGGAGAGATGTGTGTGTGTTCCATAGTTCCTGGTTTGATGCCTGCTACCATTTAGAGCAACAAAAAGTCAACAAGTACCAACTTTCTGGCCAAAATGGCTGAAATATTTTGATCCATTGCAGCACTGGAAGGTCCCATGAGGTATGCTTTGTATGGTCTGTTGCAGCTTGTTAGCCTGTGTGCTATAACTTTGTCACAATGAATCATCCGTTTTAACTGGTACACTGAAGCCAGATGTGACTAGATTCATACCAGCCATTGTTTTCCTCACAATGGAGTGAAGCGTAAAGAGACTGCACTGACTTGAGTGTGTGTGTGTGTGTGTGTGTGTGTGTGTTGTGTGTGTGTGTGTGTGTGTGTGTTTGGCAGTTTCTCTTGTACAGTCATGGATGTACTTTTGACCAAAATGTTTCATTGCTTCTGTGTTTAATTTCAGCGGGTAGCTATTGGTCACAGTCTTTCAGTTACATACTGAAAACAACCTCTTATCTATTTATGCCTGTACTTCAGCTAAAGCCTTCTCTCTCTATCTCTCCCTGTATCAATTTCTTTTTCAATTAAATTCAATTCAATATGAAAATAACAAGAATCAAAATGGTCAACGGGCCAACAGTAACAACAATAACCAAGGGTCAAAATAACCACACATTGAACAATAACACTAAGCATACAGTAGAGGACATGTGCAGGTTGATTGGTCTGTCAAACACTGTTCCTCATCTTATGGCATGCAGCGATGTAGTGCGCTGCCAACCCACAGCTCTCTGCGTCCTCCCCCAACAGGACGGGTAGCCTACTCTCATCAGAGAGGTCTTTGAAACCTTGAATAAGGGTTTCAAATTTGGGGAAATGACACTCTCTAATTGTTTTATATTTTTTACATTTTGTCAGGAAATGCAGCTCTGTCTCAGGTTCTGCTGTTGTGCAGTGGTTGCACAGCCTTTCCTCTACAGGGAGCCAGGTTTTCCTGTCTACCTGTCTCAATGGCAAGGCTGTGCTCACTGAGCCTGTACTTTGTCAATGTTTTTCTAAGGTTTTGATAAGTAACCATGGTCAAATAGTTTGCCATGGTGTACTGTTGATTTAGGGCCAGATAGCACTGCATTTTGCTTTGTGCTTGTGATTCCCATTAAGCAATGTAGGTTTGTTTTGATTGTGTTGTAATTTGTTTTATTCTGATTGATTGGATGTTCTGGTCCTGAGGCTTCAGTGTGTAAGTAGAACAGGTTTCTAAACTCAGCCCCAGGACCAGCTGGATGAGGGGACTCTTTTCTTTGCTCAGCTCTTGGCATTGCAGGGCTTGGTAATGATATGAGAGGGTGTCACTGTATTTTAGATGTTTCCAAAACTTAATTGCTCTTTTTTGAGTTTTTAATATTAGTGGATATTGGCCTAATTCTGCCCTGCATGCATTGTTTGTAGTTTTCCTCTGGACATGTAGGAGAATCTTAAAGAACTCTGCATGCAGGGTTTC
Organism: Brachymystax lenok tsinlingensis; assembly: GCA_030435695.1. Taxonomy (NCBI): domain Eukaryota; kingdom Metazoa; phylum Chordata; class Actinopteri; order Salmoniformes; family Salmonidae; genus Brachymystax; species Brachymystax lenok. Next base: position 4,486,512 of record CM059807.1, read on the forward strand.
AATGGGGTGTTTGTCTCAGTCTTGTTTTGCAAGTGGACCCCACACCTCGCTGCCATAAAGTGCAATTGGTTCAATGACACATTCAATTAGATTTAGCCAAATTTTAATCGGTATTTCAATTTGAAATTTGTTTTTGTTTATGGCGTAGAATGCCCCGCGTGCTTTCTCTCTCAGTTCATTCACTGTCTCATTAAGGTGTCCAGTTGAGCTTATTTTTAAACCTCAGTAATTGTAGTGTGTGCAGTACTCTATATATTTTGTACCAATTGAGAACTTTGGTCTAATTCCCTGAGATCTGGATCTTCTCTGGAAAATCATTATTTTACTCATTCCTAGGCCCCATTGTATTCCTGTTCTTATGCAACACCTCATCAGTTGTTATTCCCTACTGTATCATAGGATAGCTCAAACACCGGCGACAGACACACACACACACACCTACATACATTCAAACGTCCCATCTCGGGTGCCGTCCATTAGGCCAGCCATCTAAACAGAGCTGCTTTGTTGAGGTGTTAGATCAACAGTCCACCTACCATTTCCTCCTCCCCTTCCCTCCTCCTCTCCTCATCATTCCCTCCCTTCCTTCTCCTCTCCTTTCCTCCCCCTCTCCTCCCCTCCTCTGCTCCCCTCCCATCTTCTCCTCTCCTCCCCTAATCCCCTCCTCTTCCCTCCTCCTCTCCTCTCCTCCCTCCTCTCCCCTCTCCTCATCCTTCCCTCCCTTCCTTCTCCTCTCCTTTCCTCCCCTCTCCTCCCCTCCTCTGCTCCCTCCCATCTTCTCCTCTCCTCCCCTAATCCCCTCCTCTTCCCTCCTCCTCTCCTCTCCTCCCTCCTCTCCCCCTCTCCTCATCCTTCCCTCCCTTCCTTCTCCTCTCCTTTCCTCCCCTCTCCTCCCTCCTCTGCTCCTCCCATCTTCTCCTCTCCTCCTAATCCCCTCCTCTTCCCTCCTCCTCTCCTCTCCTCCCTCCTCTCCCCCTCTCCTCATCCTTCCCTCCCTTCCTTCTCCTCTCCTTTCCTCCCCCTCTCCTCCCCTCCTCTGCTCCCCTCCCATCTTCTCCTCTCCTCCCCTAATCCCCTCCTCTTCCCTCCTCCTCTCCTCTCCTCCCTCCTCTCCCCCTCTCCTCCCAACAAGGAATTCTGTTTCCTTCCACCACCATTCCTTCACCACAGCCTCCCCAAACCCTAACCCCCCAACACAACGGGCCCCAGTGAGGCCTTAACAAGTCTGCAGAGACATATTAACCCTTATACACACACACACACACAGACTCCCCTGCAATGTAAAAACACCCCAATAACACCCAGAGCCACACCACACAGTAAACAAGGAGGTTCCCAGATCACACTGCTGCATGTCGAGGGGAGGGAGGGGCGCTGCTTAGTTCTCTGAGAACATGGAACATGCCTAAGAGACGCCATCGTTGTGTGTGTGCCTGTGTGCGTACGTGTTGACAGGAGCTGCCAGTAAAAGTTTAGATTAATTGAATTTGTGCCTGTTAGCCTACATTCTATTTTCATTCACGTTGAAGATCGATCCTGAGGCTGGGAGCCAGCGAGAGAAACACAATCCACAGACCATCTGCCCACGTTTCAAAAGAGTTCCAACAGAGTTCCAACAGAGCTCTAACAGTTCCAACAGAGCTCTAACAGTTCCAACAGAGTTCCAACCGATTTCCAACAGAGTTCCAAGAGAGTTCCAAGAGAGTTCCAAGAGAGTTCCAATAGAGCTCTAACAGTTCCAACAGAGTTCCAACAGAGTTGAACCGTGAAGAGAACGCGTTCAAATATACCTATCAACTTTTCCTAAACAAATCATAGATCATTTATAATGCATCCTTAGCTATCTTTTTATGAATATTAGCGATAATATTTCACTCGGATGGTAACCTAAACGTTATGAAAGGAAAACGGACACAGTCTCGCGCCCGTAAAATCTTGTTGACATCTGAGCTACCTCGACTATTTCCTGTTCCTATCCGTTCTGCTCAGGGCTACAGCCTCCAGACTCTGTATAAAGACTGTTGACATCTAGTGGAAGCCATAGGTACTGCAGTCTCAGTCCTAGGTAAAATACAAATGAATAGGCACCCTGGAGAAGAAGGTCATGTACAAAAAAAACTGCAAATCCGGATGGATTTTCCTCGGGTTTTCGCCTGCTATATCAGTTCTGTTATACTCACATACATTATTTTAACGCTTTACTAATTATGTGCATATCCTATTGTCTGGGCCTGAGTGGCAGGCATTTTACTTTGGGCACGCCTGACTCTCCAAAACCGTCACCTCTGCTGCCGCTCCCTAAGAAGTTAAGAGGTTAATTGGCTAGTGGCTTTATACTGAGACAATAGAATATGAACTTACAGTTTAACCTCACCGGCTCCAGCAGCAGAGGTGACTGTTTTGGAGAGCCTGGCGTGCCCAAAGTAAAATGCCTCCCATTTAGGCCCAGAAAATGGGATATGCATATATTTAGTACCATTGGATAGGAAACACTCCATTGGATAGGAAACACTCATTTTCCAAAACTGTTAACCATTTGTCTGTGGGTCAATCAGAACGCATTTGGCAGGCAAAACCCTGAGGAATCTCTGTCCTGAAAAAAGTCATTTTGACACATTGCTCATTTTTGAGCCCTTCCCTATCCAAAATGACCATATATAGGCATGTGAACGCAGTGCACGTCGCTTCCTTATGATGTCATCAACCACGAGACGGTGTTTTACTCCATCTTGGAGGAATTTCGCCATTGAAAAACAGCATGGCAATGAGGACCCTCTTCTGAAAACTCTTCAGAGTGCGGCGTGCATGAGAAGGCGCTGTGCCTTATTTATCGTTTTTAGCGTTCAGTTTATATTCCGGCTGATTTATAATAGTACATATACGTAAAAGGGTTCCTAAGGATACATTTAAAACTATGTTTGATTGTTTTTGGACAAGTTTATAGGTATAATTTTAACGAGTCGGCGCTGAGTTTCAAAGGAGTAATGGAGGCTGTCGTTTCTGATTATAACGCATGAACCAAATGGAGGATTTATGGATAAAAGCGTTACTTTTTCTAACAAAAGAACCATGGATTGTCTTCGTTGGACACTTAGGAAGACCTCAGCAGAAGTTCTTCAACAGGTAATTACTTTGTTTTCGCTGTGAAATGTGTTATGTGTGTGCCATGATTGCTAATCGATACATGGCTATTGGAAAATATGTGAGGTGCTACCCTCAAACAAATGAATGTGCTGCTTTCGCCGTAAAGCCTTTTTGAAATCTGACAACGCTGTGATATTGCCTAGAAACAGAGCTTTTGATGAGTATGGAACACTTGTATATAGCTGGATGTTTAATAATTCAATTTTCGGATTTTAAATCTGGCGCTACAGGTTTTCGCTGGTAGTGTCGGGATGATCCCGCTAGCGACCCACTGGTATTTGAGTCCTTAAACACAGTAGACAAGCTTAGTTAAGATTGAATGTGAAAAGCTCTCTTTTTTTCCAACCGTTTAGTTAAAAGTGTCTGCTGTTCAACCTTCAAAACAATAGATAAGCCTTGGGATCTTTTAAACTCACATGTGACATACACAGAGTTCATCTGGCGGTCCCTCTCGGGGCTTTGAAATAACCCTTACTGTTGCGGGTGAGAAGTCTCGGGAAATGGTCCGTGTCACATCTCTAGTTGAGCTTTCAGCCTGGGTTAGAACAAGGCAGACCTCAAATCTCTCGCTTCAGGGAAAAAAAAAGAGAGAGAGAGAGAGAGAGAGAGAGAGAGAGAGAGAGAGAGAGAGAGAGAAAGAGAGAGAGAGAGAGAAAGAGAGAGTACGAGAGAACGAGAGAAAGAGAGAGCGAGAGCGAGAGAGAGCAGTGCCCAGATTTATCTGAACTGAGAAAGATAGAGAGAAAGAGAGAGAGATAGGAAGGCCTGTTCTTTACACGCACCGAGATACTTTTAGTATAACTTTAATATTAAACAGTGCAGTCCTGCAGGAGACCTTTTCAACAACAGTTATTCAATTATGAATAAGAACAATGAAATGTTCCCATACTTCAGGCCAAGAGGTTGTGGAGCGAGAGGAGACCTTGTAATTCAGACATGCTACCATCACAAAGAACCTTCCGAACCGATCATACAATGTTTGGTGTGCTGGAGGCTCCAGGGAGTTTGATGTACTGGAGGCTGAATGTCCATCTGCTCTTTAAAGTTGTTCTCTTTGATATGTATGAGGAGGTGCAACTAAAGTCAAAATAGAAGAGGGGGAAGAGGACAACAACAATTAAAAATAACACAATCAAGAAGAAGAAGGAAAAGAAGAAGAAGAAAAAGAAGAGGAGGAGGGAGAAGAGGAAGAAGAGGAGGAGGAAGAAGGAGAAGAAGGAAGAAGAGGAAGAAGAAGAAAGAAGAGGAAGGAGAAGAAGAAGAAGAGGAGGAGGAAGAAGGAGAAGAAGGAAGAAGAGGAAGAAGAAGAAAGAAGAGGAAGGAGAAGAAGAAGAAGAGGAGGAGGAAGAAGGAGAAGAAGGAAGAAGAGGAAGAAGAAGAAAGAAGAGGAAGGAGAAGAAGAAGAAGAGGAGGAGGAAGAAGGAGAAGAAGGAAGAAGAGGAAGAAGAAGAAAGAAGAGGAAGGAGAAGAAGAAGAAGAAAAAGAAGAGGAGGAAGGAGAAGAGGAAGAAGAAGGAGAAGAAGGAGGAGAAGAATAAAGCAAATGTTTGTTTTCATGAATTATTACAATATCAATATTGACATGTTTTTACTTTTCAGCTGGCCCATCTAGAAGTCGTCGCTCAGATCTTCCTGAGACCCCTCCCAAAAAACCTTAACCTGCTGTTTTTTGATTTAACCGACCTGGAAGACCAGGTGTTGCATTTAGGCAATCACTGAACTGATCAATTAACTAGTTAGCTCAGTGTGTTGCCTAGATAGAGGCTTTCCACAGGTCTCCTGTTTCCCCCTATCAACCATGTGTCTGAGCCTGTGTGCATGTGTGTGTGTGTGTGTGTCTTCCAGCACAGTAAGAACCCTGTAAACCCAACAGAAAGGGACCCCAGAACACTCTGAAAATTAACAGAGACCCAGCGGAGACCCAGTTGAGTAAACGCTGTGTCAACGTACGGAGGGTTTACCCACACGCACACATACACACACAAACACCTCACACACACAACTTGTGTGACACTGAGAGAGAGAGAGAGAGAGAGAGAGACAGAGACAGAGACAGAGACAGAGACAGAGAGAGAGAGAGAGAGAGAGAGAGAGAGAGAGAGAGAGAGAGAGAGAGAGAGAGAGAGAGAGAGAGACAGAGACAGAGACAGAGAGAGAGAGAGAGAGAGAGAGAGAGAGACAGAGAGACAGAGAGAGAGAGAGAGAGAGAGAGAGAGAGAGAGAGACAGAGAGACAGAGAGAGAGAGAGAGAGAGAGAGAGAGAGAGAGAGAGAGAGAGAGAGAGAGAGAGAGAGAGAGAGACAGAGAGAGAGAGAGAGAGAGAGACAGAGAGAGACAGAGAGAGAGAGAGAGAGAGAGAGAGAGAGAGAGAGAGAGAGAGAGAGAGAGAGACAGAGAGAG